>APFE031696701.1:76052-104246 GCA_000404065.3 Pinus taeda
AACAAAAATGACCCCATTTATGGCACTTTATGGGTATCAACCACCATCCATCACATCATATTTAAGAGAAATTCTAAGGTTCAGGTAGTGGAACATCACATCGAACATCAACAATAGGTCCTCCAACTCTTAAAGGATAACCTTGTGTTGGCGCAGAATAGAATGAAACAACAGGTTGATCAACATCGCAGTGAAAGAAGTTTTGATGTAGTGATTGGGTATTCTTACGGCTACAACCATATAAGAAAATGTCCCTCAAGTAAGCTAAGAAGGATAATAAATTATCACCAAAGTATTATGGTCCGTACAAGGTGTTGCAAAAGATTGGTATTATGGCATACAAATTGGAGCTTCGCAGGTTCTCGATTGCACCCAGTTTTCCATGTTTCATGTTTAAATAAGGTTATAGGCGACAAGCTCCCAGTTCAAACAATATTTCCAAAACTTGACGAGGAAGGAAAAATTATATTAGAACCGGAAGAAGTCACAGAAACAAGAACTCGATAGTTATGAAATCGTTCAATTTCAGAGTATCTTATCAAGTGGAAGAACTTATCCTCTGAAGATTCCACATGGGAGGATGATAATTTTATGCAGAAGTATCCAGAACTACTCAAGCATTGAGGAAAACACTTTTTTGAAGGCGAGGGGCATGTTGGGTCCCTATAATACTAGTGATTACCCCATTACTATTGTAGTTATACCCTTATTAATATTGTTGTGCCCCTATTGCCCCCATATTGTTATTACTGTGCCCCATAGAATCCCTCTATTGTTATTTTTGTGGCTTTATATTATTATTGTTAGGTTGGCTGGATTATATTGTGACTCCTTAGACTCCTATATATAGAAAAGGAGGTTTTTTCATTTGAATCATCCAAGAATTGTTCATTTATGTAATGTAAAGGAGGTTGCCCCCTCGAAGAGGTTGAATTCTAAGGCATTGATCTATCTTTTCTATCTTTTCTTGAGCTAGTTTCATAACAGTAGTTCATGATCCTAAGCTTTAACGCAACACAACGATTTAGTCACCATATTGCAGTTTAACGTGGTTACCCCATTCAACCGGTTAAGCCATCACTCATCTTCTTCATTTGAATCTTTGGTATAGGATTCTGCATGCCCCCATGATATTATCCCTTCCGCCATTAGATTATCCCTTACTTAATGTCACACAGTGATTTTGTAAATACAATCTAATTCATCATCACTTCCTTCATCACGCACAGGTTCAGTGTAATGCGGTCCTTCAACTGGGTCTAATGGAATGACTACACGGCATGGCCTCTTCTCAAATATCATTTTTTGCTTCTTTAAATTAATATCTCCATACATGTTAGTGGCCCAGTCTATTCCTAATAACGCAAGGTAGGGGCTAATTTCATCCACAATTTCTATTACCTCGAAGTCCGTTCGGGTGCTCATGCCTTTTATATCTACCGTAACCCCTTGTAGTCTTCCCATGGGCAAGATCTTTCTGTTGATTCACCATTGTCAATTGAATAGGAGACTATTGGAGCGTGGGCTTGCCCATGCACTCCCACGTCTATCTAGGTAGTACATTTGCATCTAATCCCAAGTCCAGAATGATTTGATCCAACTCATAGTCACCAATCTATGCTATTAACTGCATTTCCCGCCTAGTCTGCGATGCATGTATTCCCAATTTTCAGATCATGCGAGGTTCACTTGACCCTATGCACCTATTTATCAATTATTGCAAGCCCTTAACCGCTCTATTATCACGAAGAAATTTTATGCATGTCTCTAAAAAGGTAGTCAGCATTGAGGGATCCCTTAGCTTAGATTGATCCCTACTACCTGGGGTAGAGATTGCTGCGAAGCTCTCCCTAGCTTCCAGACTTATCTCCTTGCGAATTACTGCATCCTCCTTATCTTCTCCTGTGACCGTGCCACTTCTGAGAACCATATTTAGGTTGGGATCTTCTTCGCATGGTTCAGAACTCATCATCTGGACATTCTGTGTCATCATAGGTTGTGTTGAATTTTTCTCACAAATCTGTGCTATCAGTGTGGGGCAATCTATTAGTTCATGATCAAATTTCTCATAGTAATGGCACAATATTCTAGTTGGATTAGTATAGTCCCATGTGTAGTGACCTAGTCCTCCGCAGTTGTAATATATGAGCTGGCCGCAACCCCTTTCTGGCCCCATTCCTCCTCATCCTCATCCACGTCCCTGGAACCCACCGCGCACTATCACTGCGGCTAGATCCTGACCTCGCACTTCAGTCTGCATTCTGTAGGCAGGTGACTGGTCCATCAATAGTTGATAACTACGACAGTCTCGTTCTTCGTGGCCCACTAATTTATAAAAGTTTCAAAATAGCTGCTGGGGGGGGTTGTCTCATGTTCTGTAATAGATGACAATTTTCTGTGGCATGCTTTCCTCCCTCTTGACATATCGTGTACTAGAGTGCAGGTGCCACGCTCGGCCCTGACTGTGCCTCTGGTCGCAATGGCGTTGGTCCCCCTGCTACCACATAGCTTGTGAAAATTGGATAGTGATTTTTATCATGACCCTGGCTTCGAAACTTTATACACCATAATTCCTCCCGGGATCCAGGGCAAGGTGCCTGTTCTTGTTTTAACTTCTGCATTTCTAAACACAGGTTTTGTATCTGCATGTGGATTTTTTGAACTCCCAACCATGGATCCTGTATCGGAGTTTCATGCAACCTCATCATTGTCTCTAATGCCTCATCCTGGGTTGATATCTTTTGACAGCGTTGTCCTTAGATGTGGCGTTAGTGATGCCACAAACCATGCGCAATGTTGTGCATATGATAGTGTCATGGTCACCTCATATATTGTACTTTTCAATCTCTGATCTAGATCCCACAGAGTTTCACTGGGCATCATCGCGATTTCCTTTAACCCTATGATCGACTACGTTTTGGATTTCGGCTGACTAAACTCTTTTTTTAATTCGGTCTGGATCTCCCCTATCCTTGAATTCGAGTTAGAACTTGAGTACTTTATATACCATGTCAGCGCTCAGTCCTGCAATGCGCTAACTAAAGTAGTCTTCTTGATGTTATCATCCATAACTCCATGTGTTGCCCATACTACTGCTACCACAAACCAAAATTGTTCTAGATCTTTGCTTCCTACTCCTTTGAATACCAGTAGCTGCATCGCGCTCGTCATTCTTAACCTTTGGCTTTCGCGTTGGTTTTCTATAAAATCGTACTACTCTTGATCCAATCAATATTCAAGCTCTTTCCCTATAGGACTCTAGTATTCCAACATCAGACACCCCTTAGGTAGATCCTGGTCCCGGCAATGGAACCATTTATTGGCTTATATGGGCTTGACCCAGGTTCAGAAGAGTTATTTAGCTAAACAAATCCCGCAGCTACCGTCGCTTTCAGCAACAACCCACGGAGCGCGGATTGAGGTCTCACTCGAGGTAGGAAGGGAGGGTGTTGGAACCAAGTTTCCACACCCTTGGGATGTCTTGATGTGGCTTGGAGGGTTCGCGTACCGTTTTTTAGCTTTGCACCACTCTACTCTGCATAGATCCAGACCCAGGAAAATCCTTAATACTTATTAATGCATTGTTTATAGATTAGATCTACTTTTATGGTCTTTAAGCAAACATTTAACATAAATAACTAATTCGCACACCCAGAAAAGATACAGATTCACATAGACTCATAACATAAGTATTCGCACATAGATCAAACAGTTATATCGACCATAAATTATCCAAATCCACAATAAATCAGATTTAACATAGAATTTCAAAATCAACTTATCTTTTATTTACTTTCTTCACCAACACATCTAGATCCACCCTACGCACTTAGCTGCAAGGGTACACGTACATAGCTGCAGACTCTACTAGGCCTCTGCGCGCACAGCTACAAAGCTTCTATCTATCTACCAGCCCTCTTGACTTGGACTTACAGATGCTTCCAGACTTCGTTCATCAACAACCAATTACATTCCAGAGCCCAAAGGTACATACCAAAGACTAACTTCTATCCATAGAACCTCACTCTATTTATACATTCCCATGGTCCGCAGACCATGGGCAGACTAACTTACTTCCTATTATTTTATATTATTTTTGGGCAGACAACCCTTTTGACTCGATCTATTACATTTCGCACTCCGCATATTTCAAAATTTTTACAATATTTTTATCTTAATTTATAGGCTCTAAGCCCCGTAAACTGTTACGCGGGACCTTTGCTACCCAACATCACTTATGAAAATTTTAATGTCATTGTTCCATTTGCAACTCTTTTAATGAATTGGGAAATGTTAGTGGGCATGGCAACCATATAATAATCAATAGCAATTGAATCATGTAGTTGTGTGCCTGAGGGAAACTTATTCAATATATAGTTGAATTTCTAATTGAAGTCTTTCACTTTCTCCTTTCCCCCATTTTACTACTTCCAAGATATTTTAATAACATGGCAAGAGCTTTGTCATCAACGATTTTCTCTAGAAATAACTTCTTGAACTCCCTCCAACTTTGGTATGAATTTTCAGGAAGACTATAATACCATGTGTCTTCTCTAACTTCTAATGTATAAGGGAAAAGGACCCAAGAAATATCATCATACCTTACCTCGAACATATGTAGATGCATGTAGAAGTTATCAATGTGGTCTTTTGCCTTTATCTTCTTGTCTGGATCGAAATTTGATAACATTTTTTTGGGATGTCTAGGCATATTATGGAAATTGTTCAGAAGAGAAAGAGGCCCTTGGGCCATCTAATCCAAGTCCTAAATGACCATGTCTTTGTCCATGTTCTACTCTTCCTTTTAATAATCCGAGGAGTCTTCTCATTCCATATAAACTATAAAAATGTTTTCAGAAAGAAAAATGACATCCTCGTACCCTTCATTAATGGGTGGAAGTTGATCTTGATGCACTGTATTTTTTCAGGACTCTGCTAACTCTTCAAGAGTGGAAAAAACCAAATCTTCCACTGTAGAAAATAATATACCAGTAAGAGTTGTTTCTTTCTTCATCATAAAATGTGGGAGATTCTGCGCTGCATGAATTAATTCCATACCCTTTGCAAACTGATAGGTTATAGGTTGAAGGGCCTAGATTTTTTCATACATAACTTCGTATGTCAACTCCAAGCCACGTTGAGAAGACCCTCCTATTTCAAGAATAGGGGTCATAGTGGTGCTCAAAATATTTTTACCTTGTCCAAAATATGAAATGTTAGGGTTTGTGGAGCTATCAAAAATAAAAAACTAGCTTCCCTCCTTCTAGAGCTATAATGTAGGCAGTGCTAGATACCGCCAACATACAGGGGATCTCCCCGTTATAATGTCCCAATTATACCTCACACCATTTCTTATAGGATTCCATCTAGAATATGGTCTGTCTGCCATTTTACGTAAAGATATGCCTTGGCTGTAGCTATCAACACAAGAGAGAAGCACGAATGTCCTTTTGAATGAGAAAGAAAGTGCACCCTGTGAGTGTTAATTGCAAATGTATCAAGGTTCTCTTACTGCGATGGGAAAATAAAGTGATCCTCTAAGAGATAATTAATAGTACTACCCTAATATATACACACGTAAATAAGAAAGAATCGTCTAAAATCAAGCGAAATATTTCTGATGTAGGTTTACCTAATAATGCAATATAAATCAAAGCAGAATACTATAACCTACTTATACTATCAATTTGTAGAAGCTTAAAGATTGAGTTGAACAATATAACCAGAAGAAGAAGAATCAATGCACAATACACATGAGAATACTTTGCGGAAAGCCTCAGCTAAAAACCCCACTATCTGTATTATCATACAAGGTGGAAATATATAGGAATTATACAAAGCCTTAGCTCTCATAGCTAGCCAACTCTCAGTACAATCCTCACAGATGCTCACAGGCAATCTTGGCTTCTCTCAAGCCTTCCTCTCTACCCTCCAAGCTCCTATTTCCTTGTGTTGTTCCTTTGGGATGATTCACCTTCAACCAAGTAGAATGCTCTAATCTCACACACTGTCAGAACTGCACAATCCTCAAGGAATGATCCTTGACTGCATGCATGAGTTTTCTTTATAATAAAATACATGCAACTCATTGTACACCATCCTTGTCTTTAATCTCAACTGGGTCTTTCTCAGAATAAACATGCATGAGTTTCAGATGAGGGAATCTTCAGTTAATTGGAGTACACTAGTTGAGTGTATGTATGCATCAACTGACTATTAACTTTCTATTAGTTCCTCAAACAATTTGGAACTAATATAACTAGACTTAACTCAGTAAAATGAGTTAAATAATTACAAATCAAATATAACTCAATCTTATCTCAATTTAAGGGATAAATCTTGCATGATTTCATAAAGACTTCTAACTTGAATTTTTCTAACTAATTAATTCAAAATGAATTAATCAATTATTTCCAAGTAGCTGTTAAGAATAAATTCGATTTTAATTCACAATTTAATTCAAGGACGAATTAAATTGGAATATTCTGGTTGCCATATTTCAACACTCCCTCTCAACAAGAAAGGGATTATCTGCCACTTCGATCCTGTCTCTATGGAACTTGAATTTACGCTTTGACAATTCCTTTGTCAAAATGTTAGCATCTTGCTCCTCTATCGAAATATACTGCAGCAACATGATCCTCCCATCATCAGTAGATTGGTTTAGCTTGTAAATCCAATGGGAACTCACAGCTGACTTGTTCTCCGATCTTGGAACCACGTCCAGAACACTGTTACAAACTATGGATTCATACTTCTCCACTATAGCATCAACCCAAATCAGCTGTTACACTACTTCCTCAAAGGAAGATGGCTCGGTCTCAACACATTCCCCAGTAAGGGCCATGTATCCAGTGTACCTCTCAGGTGACCTCCTTTGTCTGTGCTTAGAAGATGGTTCTTCCACGTTCTCTCTCACATCCTTCAACAATCTGTCAACCTCTCTTGTTCCCTTCCATCCATCTATGGAAGACTCTGCTTGAGTGGATGTCTCCACTCCTGAAACCTCTACATGTAGCTGCTCTACATCTGTCTGAGGCTCCTCCTCCTTAGGAACCAATAGTTCCTCCACAGCCTATAGTTGGAGCTCCCTCTCAAGGGAAACTCACATGGCCTTCTTCTCATCAAACTTGAGATCTCTACGAACCACTATCCTCCAACTGGTAGGAAAGTACACCCGCTAGTTGTGAGGTGTATCAGTGTACCCCAAAAATGTCCCCAACTCTACTATCAGCTCTAGCTTCTTCCGTGCATCCTTTGTCACATGAAAATATACCGATGAGCCAAATATATTGAAGTGAACCACATCTAGTCTCTTACTAGAGAAAGCTTCCTTTGGTGTCTTCATCCCAAGTATGCGATGTGGACTTCTATTCTGCAAATAGACCACTCTGTTGCATGCCTTAGCCCACAAGTGAAGTGGTAGGCCTTGGTCATGCAACATTGCCCATGCTGCCCCTACAATAGTTTTGTTCTTCCTCTCGGCCACCCCATTATGCTGTGGGTTATGAGGTGTCATCAACTCTCGTTGAATTCCTTCTGCTGCACAAAAGTCCTTAAACTCTTGAGAGACATATTTTCCACCATTGTCACTTCTCAAGGCCTTGATCTTCTTCCCTGACTCTTTCTTGACCAAATCTTTGAACTCACAAAACTTTGTGAAACTTTGATCCTTCTTCTGCATGAAATAAATCCAACATTTACAAGAATAGTCATTAATGAAAATCACAAAATAGCTTTGCTTCACTGTGGATGTCGTCGATAATGGTCCACACACATCAGTATGGACTCGCTCTAAGATAGCCCCTACTTGACTGTCTCGATCATGAAAGAAAGACTTGGTGTACTTTACCAAGGTACAACCTTTGCATGTGTCAACTTGCTCAAGTTTACCTTTGGGAAGTCCTATAGATATCTATTGCATTATCTTCAATTCCCCATGATGTAGATGGCCTGACCGCCTATGCCACAACTCACCAATTTCTTGGCCTTGCACCAATTCTACTTTCGTACTCAATGTTGCACAATCATCTACATCTAGTTTATAGAGATTCTTCACCCTAATCCATATCGTCTTGGTCTGACCCATGGCTATGTGTATTAGGAATGCCTTTCCTTTACTAAAGACAACATCATAGATATTTTCCTCCAACAATGCAACTGATACCAAGTTCTTCTTCAGTCCAGGCACATACTTTACATATGTCAAGGTGAGAGGAGCTCCATGCTCCCTCTGAAAAGCAACCATGCCCACTCCTGAAACATGATACCTTCCATCATCACCAATCTCTATGTGCATCTTGAGGTCTTTCTCCTCCAAGGCACTGAATAAAATTTTATCATCGATCATCTGGAATGAGGCTCCACTGTCAAGATACTAGACACAACCCACCATCGATGAAACCATGCATGCAATGAGGGTAAATTCCATTTCAAACTGAGAGGCTAATTTCTCACCTTCTGATCCTTTCGAGGATCCCTTCCTGGGCTTCTTCAATGGGAAATTAATCGTATAATGTCCCATCTTATGAAAATTAAAGCATATTACTTTAGACATGTCACCCTTCTTCCCTCCATGACAAGAATTCGATTTGAAATGGGAAGCCTTCCACTTCCCTTTCCTTGCCTTACTTGCTAAGGCCAAATTTTCTGCATCTTCATCCTTGGATGAAGAACCATCTTGTGTGCTCCCCCTAATCTCCTCCTGCATAAGATCTGACCATAGTCGTTCCTAATCCGACAGTTGTTCCCTTCCATTCACAGAGTCCTGGTTGCTATTCCAACTCTTTGGAAGGCCAAGGAGAGAGATACTCACCATATCATCATCGACAGTGGTTATTCCCACCCTATCAAGCTCATCTCTACAAGTGGTGAGCTTGTTCAGACATATGGAAATAGTATCGACCTTCTCCATCTTGATTCTTCGAAGCTTATCCTTGAGCGCCAATTTCCTCTAGTTGCTACTATTTTGGTAGAGTTCCTTCAATGTCTTCCACATTGAAAATGGAGTATCCTTCCCATGGATACTCGAAACAATATGGTATCGAACTCCCTCAAGGATGATCCGTCTCGCCTTCGCCACACATTTCTTCCACTCAACCAACTATTGTGCATTAGTTGAAGCTAGCTTTTGGATTTCTTTATCAATGAATTCCTTCAAGCTATTATCTTCTAATATAGCCTCCATTCTATCTTTCCATGCTATATAACTTGAGCTACCTTCCAAGGCATACTCGAGTCTCAAGCCATAGAATGCCATGTCCAACCTTGAAGTATGATATGAATTCGATTTTCACCTGCAACCCCGAACTTCAAACTTAAAATTATCTTCTTAGTATACTATTCACACCTCTGATAACATGTAGAATAATTCTACAAATCCAGCTCTGATACCATGTAGAATAATTTCTACAAATCCAGCTCTGATACCATGTAGAATAATTTCTACAAATCCAGCTCTAATACCATGTAGAAAATATGGTGCAGGTTAACCCGATAATGCAATATAAATCAAAGCAAAATACTATAACCTACTTCTACTATCAATTTGCAGAAGCTTAAAATTCAAGATAGGTGGTCAGGGCTTGCGTTTAGATGTCTTGGCTTTATAATGACTTCGAAGTCATATTCTTGAAATAATAATAGCCATCGACAAATGCGCCCCCCAACACAGGGTTATTCACTAGGTATTTTAGCACTGAGTGTTCAGTATACATCTTAAAGTGTCCTCCAAGTAGATAGTGGCAGTCTTTCTAGAGCACATATACCATCGCCAATCCTTCTCGCTCAGAAGTGGAGTAGTTCTTCTCAGCTTTTGACAGTCGTTGACTTGCAAATGTGATCGGATGATCAATTCCCTCTGCTCCTTCTTGAGTGAGTACCGCGCCCAATGCGATATAGGATGTATCAACGTGCACATGAAATTCGATGTCCCATTTCAGAAAGACTAATATAGGGGATGATGCCATATTTTCCTTAAGCATTTCCAGGCTTCTGTTGCATTCCTCATTCCAGCAATAAGTAGCATCCTTCTTCAGCAACTGTTCCATTGGTGCCATGATCTACACGTAGCCTTTTATGAACTTTCGATAGTAACTAGTGTGTACCAGTGTGGCGTGTAGTTGTTTAACACTTTGTGGTGCTTGCAAATTGAGTATGATAGCGATCTTTGCTAGATCCACCATCAGACCTTACTTACAAACCATGTGGCCGATCAAGTTCCCAAAGGGGATGAGGAAAGTGCACTTCTTTAGATTCAGCGTAATCTGGTGCCATCGGAAAGTATCCAGCATTAATCGTAAGCTCGCGGTATGTTTCTTAACTAGCCCAAAGACGGTCCAATCATCAAGATATACCTCTAAGAACTTATGCATAAATTCCTTGAATGCAGCTACCGCAACGTGGGATAATATTTCCAGCACGTTCTTTAGTCCAAAGGGCATCACCGTATACTGAAAACATCCCCATTTAGTGGTGAAAGTAGTCTTGCTTCTATCCTCTAGCATGATCTTGATCTGGTGGTAACTCGAGAATCCATCTGTGAAGGAGTAGGCTTCCTGTCCTCCCACATTCTCCAGTACCTTGTCTATAAATGGCGTCAGAAAGGGATCGTTGACACATGCATCATTGAGCTTTCTAAGGTCGACGCAGATGCAAATTTCACCCTTTTGTTTCTTCTCTTGCACAACCATAGGACTTACCCAGTCAGAATCTTCTATCGGTTCAATTATTCCTATTGTAAGCATCTTATCCAACTCTTTGTAGACCTTCACTTTGTATTTTGGATTCAACCGATAAGGCCACTGCTTAACCGGCTTTGTATTTGGCTTCAAGGTTATCTTCATCATTCCCAGATCACTAAGGATTCCTTTTAACTCCGTGATTTTTGTAGGGAATAAGTCTTGATATTCTCGAAGCAACTCGACCACCTTTTCCACTGTGGCATCGTCCCAATAATCTCCCAGCATTGCATACTTCGGCTCTTCCTTTGTTCCGATGTTTACTTGTTTTGTTTTCAGTGGAGTAGTGATGTCTGGATCCTTGATTGTTGGTCCATGTACCTCACGACTCCCCTTTGTTTCTGGAATATTGATGTTTCTAAGGTCGTCCTCATCATCTTCTACCTGCACATTGTAACATTCTAGGGCTTGGCTCAACTGTCGCCACCAGTCTAGATGCACAATTTCTTCTGGTTCCGATGGTATTTTGAAGATAGTGGCCTTTACCACCTACAACACATCGTCCACTGTATCCATCCATTGATCCTCAAAGAGGAAAGTTGACAGGAACCCTTCACGCAAGATATCCTATTCGCATGTGCCATGTCGAAGCTCTGTTTCAGCATACCAATTCCTTGGGATGATATCCAGGGTATGATAAAATAAGTGTACCCACTCCTGTTGAGGCTCTTCTCCATAAGCTTGGACCCATCTGGTCAGGTGCATGCATAGATCATCACGTCCATCGTATTTATCTGTTATGCATAGTTCCAGTTTCCCAAATCATATCTATGTCATGTGCCTACAATTGCGCCAATGTTCAAAGGTTCCCTCATGTGTGCCCCACCAACTCGCAAGTGTTGTGCACAATGTCAATTTCAATGCATCGAATCGTTAGTGCGTTGGTACCGTGCTTTCAAATTTGATCAAGAATTCATCTACTATTGTTAGCCCATCATACATTGGTAGTTCGCAATCCTAAGCTTTAACTCAACACAATGGTTTAGTCACCATATTGTAGTTTAATGTGGTTACCCCATTCAGCTGGTGATGCCATCGCTCATCTTCTTCATCTGAATCTTTGGTATATGAGTCTGCATGAACCCATGCTATTCTCCCGTCTGCCATTGGATTTTCCCTCACTTGATGTCGTGTAGTGATTTTGTAAATACAATCTAATCCATCATCACTTCCTTCGTCACGCATGGGTTTAGTGTAACGTGGTCCTTTAGCCGGGTCTAACGGAATGACTACATAGAGTGACCTCTTCTCAAAGATCATTTTCCGCTTCTTTAAATTAATAACTCCATTCATGTTAGTGGCCCAGTCTATTCCTAATAACGCAAGGTAGGGGCTACTTTCATCCACAATTTCGATTACCTCAAAGTTCGTTCAGGTGCTCGCACCTTTTATATCTACAGTAACCCCTTGCATTCTTCCCATGGGCAAGATCTTCTGTTGATTCACCATCGTCAATTGAATAGGAGACCATTGGCGTGCAAGCTTGCCCATGTGCTCCCACATCTGTCTAGGTGGTGCATTTGCATCTGAGCCCAAGTCCAGAATGATTTGATCCATCTCATAGTCACTAATCTGTGTTGTTAACTACATTTCCCACCCAGTCCATGATGCATGTATTCCCAATTTTCGGATTATGCGAGGTTCACTTGACCATGCACACCTATTTATCAATTCTTGCAAGCCCTTAACCACTCTATTATCACAAAGCAATTTCATGCATGTCTCTAAAAAGGTAGTCAGCATCGAGGGATCCCTTAGCTCGGATTGATCCCTACTACCTCAGGTAGGGACCACCGCGACACTTTCCCTAGCTTCTAGACTTATCTCCTTGAGAATTCTTGCATCCTCCTTAGTTGGTTCCCCCTTATCTTCTTCTGTGACCGTGCCACTTCTGAGAACCATATTTAGGTTGGGATCTTATTTGCACAGTTTGGACCTTATCATCTGGATTTTCTGTGTCATCATAGGTTGTGCTGAATTTTTCTCACGAATTTGCGCTATCAGTGTGGGGTAATATATTAGTTCATGATTGGATTGATCACAGTAAGGGCACAATATTCTAGTCAGATTAGTACAGTCCTGCATGTAGTGACCTGGTCCTCTGCAGTTGTAACAGATGAGCTAGCCGCGACCCCTTCCTGGCCCCATTCCTCCCCGTCCTTGTCCACGTCCCTGGAACCCACCGCATGCTATCGCTGCTGCTGGATGCTAACCTCGCACTTCAGTATGCATTTTGTAGGTAGGTGACTAGTCCATCAATAGTTGATAACTACGGTAGTCTCATTCTTTGTGGCCCACTGATTTGCAAAAGTTGGAAAACAACCACGGGGGGGGGGGGGGGGGGGGGGTTGTCTCATGTTCTGTAATAGATGACAATTGTCCGTGGCATGCTTTCCTCCCTCCTGACATATCACGCACCAGAGTGTGGGCGCCACGCTCGACCCTGACTTTGCCTCTGGTCACAATGACGTTGGTCCCCCCACTGCCACATAACTTGTGAAAACTAGATAGTGATCTTTATCATGACCCTGGCTCTAACACTTTATACACCATACTTCCTCCTGGGATCCTGGGTGAGGTGCCTGTTCTTATTTTAACTTCTACATTTCTAAACACAGGTTTTGTATCTGTGCGTGGATTTGTTGAACTCCCAACCCTGGATCCTGTATCGGAGTTTTGTGCAACCTCATCGCTGTCTCTAATGCCTCAGCATGGGTTGAGATCTTTTGCTGTGAAAGTGTCATCCTTAGATGTGGAATTAGTGACGCCACAAACCACGCACAATGTTGCACATCCAATAGCGTCATGTTTGCCTCATGAATTATACTTTTAAATCTCTGATATAGATCCCATGGAGTTTCACCGAGCATCATCGTAATTTCCTTAAACCCTATGATCAACTACGTTTTAGATTTCGACCAACTAAACTCTTTTTTTAATTTGGTTTGGATCTCCCCTATCCCTACATTCAGGTTAGCGCTTGAGTACTTTATATACCATGTCAGCACTCGGTCTTGCAATGCGCTAACTAAAGTAGCCTTCTTGATGTTATCATCTGTAACTCCATGCATTGCCCATACTGCCACTACCACGAACCAAATTTGTTCTAGATCTTTGCTTCCTGCTCCTTTGAATACTGGTAGCTGCATCACGCTTGTCATTCTTAACCTTTGGCATATGCATCGGTTTTCTATAAACTCGTACTACTCTTGATCCAATCAATCTTCAAGCTCTTTCCTTGTAGGACTCTGGTATTCCAACATTAGACACCCCTTAGGCAAATTCCAATCCCAGTAATGTAACCATTTGTTGGCTTATATGGACCTGACCCAGGTTTGGAAGAGTCATTTAGCCAAACAAATAGCTACCAACACTTTCGGCAACAGCCCGCAGAGCGCAGACTAAGGTCTCACTCGAGGTAGTAGAGGAGGGTGCTAGAACCAGGTTTCCACACCCTTGGGATGTCTTGATGTGGTCTGGAGGGTTCACGCACCGTTCTATGGCTTCCCACCACTCTAATTCGCATAGATCCGAACCCAGGAAAATCCTTAATACTTATTAATGCGTTGTTTATAGATTAGATCTACTTTTTATGGTCTTTAAGCAAAAATTTAACAGAAATAACTAGTTTGCGCACCCAGAAAAGATACAGATTCACATAGACTCATAACATAAGTATTCACACATAGATCAAATAGTTATATCAACCATAACTTAGCCAGATCCACAATAATTCAAATTTAACACAGAATTTCATAATCAACTTATATTTTATTTACTTTCTTCACCAATACATCGAGATCCACCCTATGAACTCAACAGTAGGGGTCCACATACACAACTGCAGACTCTACTAGGCCTCTGTGCACACAGTTGTAGAGTCTCTATTTATCCACCAACCCTCTTGACTCGGACTTACAGACGCTTCCAAACTTCGTTCCTCAACAACCCTTTACATTCCAGAGCCCAAAGGTACATACCAAAGAATAACTTCTATCCTTAGAGCCTCGCTCTATTTATACATTACCATGGTCCGTGGACCATGGGTAGGTTGATTTACTTCCTATTATTTTACATTATTTTTGGTTGGACAACCCTTTTGAATCGATCTATTACATTTCATGCTCCGCATATTTCGGAATTCTTACCATATTTTTATCCCAATTTATAGGCTCTAAGCCCCCAAAACTGTTACGCAGGACCTTCGCTACCCAACATCACTTATGAAAACTTTAATGTCATTGTTCCATTTGCAACTCTTTTAATGAATTGGGAAATGTTAGTTGGCAAGGCAACCATATAATAATCAATAGCAATTGAATCATGTAGTTGTGTGCTTGAGGGAAACTTATTCAATATATAGTTTAATTTCTAATTGAAGTCTTTCATTTTCCCCTTTCCCCCATTTTACTACTTCCAAGATCTTTTAATAACATGGTAAGAGCTTTTTCATCAACGATTTTCTCTAGAAATAACTTCTTGAACTCCCTCCAACTTTGGTATGAATTTTCAGGAAGACTATAGTACCATGTGTCTTCTCTAACTTCTAATGTATAAGGTAAAAGGATGCAAGAAACATCATCATACCTTAGCTCTAACATATGTATATGCATATAGAAGTCATCAATGTGATCTTCTGCCTTTATCTTCTTGTCTGGATCGAAATTTGATAACATTTTTTCGGGATGTCTAGGCATATTATGGAAATTGTTCAGAAGTCTTCCCTTTAATAATCCGAGGAGTCTTCTCATTCCATATAAACCATAAAAAAATGCTATCAAAAAGAAAAATGCCATCCTCGTACCCTTCATTAATGGGTGGAAGTTGATCTTGATGCACTGTATTTTTTCAGGACTCTACTAACTCTTCAAGAGTGGAAAAAACCAAATCTTCCACTGTAGAAAATAATATACCGGTAAGAGTTGTTTCTTTCTTCATAATAAAATGTGGAAGATTCGACACTCCATGAATTAATTCCATACCCTTTGCAAACTGATAGGTTATAGGTCAAAGGGGCTAGATTTTTTCATACATAACTTCGTATGTCAACTCCAAGCCAAGCTGAGAAGACCCTCCTACTTCAAGAATAGGGGTCATAGTGGTGCTCAATATATTTCTACCTTGCCCAAAATATGAATGGTTAAGGTTTGTGGAGTTATCAAAAATAAAAAACTAGCTTGCCTCATTCTAAAGCTATAATGTAGGTAGTGCTGGATACCGCCAACATAAAGGGGATCTCCCCATTATAATGTCCCAATTATACCTCACATCATTTCTTGTAGGATTCCCATCTAGAATATGGTTTGTCTGCCATTTTACGTAAAGATATTCCTTGGCTTTAGCTATCAACATAAGAGAGAAGCACAAATGTCCTTTTGAATGAGATAGAAAGTGCACCTTGTGAGTGTTAATTGCAGATGTATCAAGGTTCTCTTACTGCGATGGGAAAATAAAGTGATCCAATAAGAGATAAGTAATAGTATTACCCTAATATATACACATGTAAATAAGAAAGACTCATCTAACATCAAGCGAAATATTTCTGATATTTACCCGATAATGCAATATAAATCAAAGCAGAATACTATAACCTACTTATACTATCAATTTGTAGAAGCTTAAAGATCAAGTTGAACAATATAACCAGAAGAAGAAAAATCAATGCACAATACACATGAGAATACTTTGGGGAAAGCCTCAGCTAAAAACCCCACTATCTGTATTACAAGGTGGAAATATATAGGAATTATACAAAGCCTTAGCTCTCACAACTAGCCAACTCCCAGTACAATCCTCATAGATGCTCATAGGTAATCTTGGCTTCTCTCAAGCCTTCCTCTCTACCCTCCAAGCTCCTATTTCCATGCATTATTCCTCTTGGATGGTTCACCTTCAACCAGGTGGAATGCTATGATCTCACACACTGTCAAAACTACGTAATCCTCAAGGAATGATCCTTAACTGCATGCATGAGTTTTCTTTATAATAAAATGCATGCAACTAATAGTACACTATCCTTTTCTTTAATCTCAACCCAGTCTTTCTCATAATAAACATGCATGTGTTTCAGATGAGGGAATCTTCAGTTAACTGGAGTACACTAGTTGAGGTTATGTATGCATCAACTAACTATTAACTCTCTATTAGTTCCTCAAACAATTTTGAACTAATTTAACTGGACTTAACTCAGTAAACTAAGTTAAATAATTACAACTCAAATATTATTTAATCTTATCTCCTTAATTTAAGGGATAAATCTTGCATGACTTCAGAAAGACTTCTAACTTGAATTTTAACTAATTAATTCAAAATGAATTAATCAATTATTTCCAAGTAGCTGTTAATACTAAATTCGATTTTAATTCACAATTCAATTCAAGGAAGAATTAAATTGGAATATTATTGTTGCCATATTTCAATACTCCCTCTCAACAAGAAAGAGATTATCTGCCACCCCGATCTCGTCTCTATGGAACTCGAATTTACACTTTGACAATTCCTTTGTCAAAATGTTAGCATCTTGCTCCTCTATCAAAAGATACTGCAGCAACATGATCCTCCCATCATCAGTAGCTTGATTTACCTTGTAAATCCAATGGGAACTCACAACTGACTTGTTCTCTAGTCTCGGAACCATTTCCCAAACATTGTTACAAACTATGGATTCATACTCCTCCACCATAGCATTAACCCAAATCAGCTGCTGCACTGCTTCCTCAAAGGAAGATGGCTCAGTCTCAACACATTCCCCAACAAGGGCCATGTATCCAATGTACCTCTCAGGTGACCTCCTTTGTCTGTGCTGAGAAGATGGTTCTCCCACATTCTCTCTCACATCCTTCAACAATCTGTCACTTCTCTTATGCGATTCCATCCATCTATGGAAGACTTTCCTTGAGTGGATGTCTCCACTCCTGAAACCGCTGCATGCAGCTACTCTGCATCAGTATGAGGCTCCTCCTCCTTAGGAACCAACAGTTCCTCCACAGCCTATAGTTGGAGCTCCCTCTCAAGGGAAACTCACATGGCCTTCTGCTCATCAAACTTGAGATCACTGCGAACCACAATCCTCTGACTGGTAGGAAAGTACACCCGATAGTTGTGAGGTGTATCAGTGTACCCCACAAATATCCCAAACTCTGTTGTTAGCTCAAGCTTCTTCCGTGCATCCTTTGTCACATGGCGATATACCTGTTGTCACAAAATCAGTACTAAGGGCTACTACTTAATAAGATCTCATGAAACTGTTTCAGACCAGGCTTTAGACTAAGGTTTAGCCTCCTTAGTCGGAGAGGGCTCTCTCACAGATTTTTGATATGTTTTAAAGGACAAGAAAGATGGCTAACTCTTTAATTTGTATATGAAATTCATGCTGGTTGGAACAACAAAAATAAAGCTTCTCCCATTGGGCTCATGGAGTCATACATTCCTACAGTAAACAAGTAGCTACTCAATCATAGAAACCAAGGCATATAATGTCTCAATGTTCAAAATATCTACCAAGAAAAACCTCAACTCAACAAAACCTACACAGGAAGTCTGAGCATCAGTGATGAATTCAGAGTGATTGCATGTTTAGTGAACTGTAAAACAAGATGAATAAAACCAAACCACATATATTCTGAACATTTGAAACACAAGATGAATCTTGGGAAGAAACAGTGTACTTTCTATTACTGTCAAAACACTTTACATAAGCCAATATGAAAACTCTGTCTTTTGATAAAAATCTCCAACCTGTTTTACATCAGAGTTTTTCCTATATATAGGAAAACAAAGCTAAACTACCTTGAGTCTCCTCCTCCAGCATGAGGGGAGCTCGAAAACCTATCATTAATTACCTTATCTATATTTAAACTAACTTATTAAATACATCAGGTATTGTGCAGTAAATACATAGAGTCCTATTCCTATTCAAACTCTAATTCTATCTCTTCGTGTGCAAGATTCTCTCTTGATCTTTGGCACTTGTGCTATTTCTGTAGTGGCTGAAATGTATTTGAGAGGCATTCACTGAACGGGCTACCTTGGATTCCAATTGTGCTGATGACTCAACATTTGGTGAAGATGTGTGCCCTGTTTTCACGATCCCTGTTTTCCTCAATCTGCTCGAATATATAATAGCATGTTTAAAGCCTTTAATAACCCCTGGTATGTGCCGCTGCCATGTTGCTGATGTGGTATAGTCTGGATTGATGAACATGTGTCTCTCTTTTCAAAAATAACTTCCCGCTCATGATAACAAATTCAAACTGTCTGTTCTAAGTTTAAATCATCACCTACAGCAGTTTCGTAGCGCACTACGAAAATGCTGTGTAAATTAAAAAACACAGTCTTCCACTTTCTGAAAATTGTCCCACCTTGCCTCAGGAATTTCAAGACTATAGATGCAGCATTGCCCCCAACACAATTAAAGCCTAGCACTGGTTCAGGTAAACCACGCAAAAGACTCTTAACATTCTGCACTTCCAATTTACTTTCTGAAAAGACCTCGCTTCCACCCATTGCTTTGAGTCTTTTCTTAATGTCTTCTAAGTCTGGCATGTCCCTGACTATGTTTATTGTTTGAATGCCCCGGAGGTGTGAAAGTTGAATTATGCATTGCCCTACCATACTTGTTACCCATTTTGAACAACCACATCTCCAGCTTTTAATGATACAAAGTCTTCAAGCATATGAAGAGCTGTGGATGGATTGACAGAAATAGTAGCAGCATACTCTGCTGGCACGTCTTTAGGAACCTTACACCATGCATTCTCCTCTTTTACACAATATGTCAAATGATGGAGCTGACTTCCATCCCAAGCATCAAGAAATTGTTTTGCATTCCATAGAAATTGATATTTCTTGTCCTTATTTGGCTGTCCACCTTCCATGTGCATCTGACATATTTAAGTAGCACAAACATTCTTTCCTTTTGGTCCATTTCATTGTCAGCACTCTAATGCAATTGCATAGGAATAGTTTTCAAGTAATGCACTTGAATTGAAGACTTCTCGTGAATTCAGTAGATGATAGTAGTAAGCAAGGGCTAGCTTTAAGCTATAACTGATAGCTGCTCCCAAGCAAGCGAGGGTACAGAATATAACTTCTTCTGGATTTAGCTGTTCTATAGGTGGTAACTCTTTTGTTGAAACCTTTGTAGGAGCACCATCGGGTACACTAAAGCAGTTTCTGCAGCCAGCTTCTTCCATGGAAAGTTTGTCAAATTCCCCTTCAACAATTATAATGTCTCTTGCTTCCTTGATATCATCCAACCCATAAGGCATCTTTTCACCATGCTTTTCCTGCCAAAAATGTTTTTTGTGCATCACGGTATTTGCAATTAACAATCTTGCCATCCCTTCGATATGTAAATGCAATCGCCATCTTATTATTTCTTCTGGTCTGCATGACCCCATTTCTTTGCAGGGTTTCTCTTGAAATTTTCCGGCTAGCAAAGTAGTCATAGAGATCCTGATTAGAAATTTGCTCCAATCTAAGATTTTCCTCTTTGAAATCTTTTAAAACCATTACTTCAACATCTGATATCACAGATGTAGCTTCATCATCTGGTATAGCATTCTGAAAGGCTAAGTTTTCCAATGCTGATGAAACTACAAAGGTGGTTGCAATCTTAAAACCACCGTCCCAAAACTTCTACCTTTTTATTTTTATGTTTGCGCTTGGAACGCTCATCCTTTCTTTTACTTTCTTCACCGGAGCTGCTGTTGTCATTCCCGCTCCCTTGGATGACACGTAGAACACGAGGCATCATCTCTATCACCCGTTTTTCTTCGTGGCAACATATACATGCTTTATAAAGTCCCGAAGCCTATCAACATTGCTACTGTCTGGGAGTTGATGACGTGGATCGAAGTTTTTGAGATATATTTCTTTTGCTTTCTGATTGCCACCTGTTTGGAAGTTGGAACTAGATGTACATCAAACTTTCAAAGAGCTTAGAGATAAAGCTCATGCATGACATTCCTAATACTGAAAAGAAGATACAAAGCTGAAGATTTTGTAGATATCACTTTCAATTGGGCCAATGCCTAATAGAGGAAAGTTCGGTAATTAAAAAAAAACCGTGGTGATATCAAAGAGCTTATATATCAGTTTTAGCTTTGCAATTCCTTGATTTGTTGTTCGTAGCACTCCCTGGATTTGTAATAAGTTATCGCGATCTGAGATACCAAAAGAATACCAAAAAGTCATTCTACATCAGTAAGAAAATCCTAGATTGCCAATTTTACTGCCTGTAGTCTTTCCTCAATTTTCCGGTTCTTGTTGTGCAGTGTTCAAGACAGATACTGTCAGTGAACCCGAGTGGTCCGCATCAAGAAAATTAAACTCTTTCAATATAAGCGCCACATCTTCCTCTCCAATCTTCCCCATCTCTTTCAACTTATAAATAACAAATTCCGCAGCACTCACAACTCCATCAGAATCCATATCTGCTGCTTCAAGGTCTGTCACCGTAGTCTTGCGGGTAGTAACCCAATGCACCAACGACTGCTGCTTGCCTTCAGTTCTTGCCTCAGCAAGATACAAAAAGCACTGAGCAAGACATACAGTACTAACCAAGATCCAAATAATAGCAAAGATGCGCCCCCCTTCTGTTGAAAGCTTTGATCTCCATATCCTAAAATTGTAATGGTTGAGCAAACACAATAAAATGAATTTGAGGAAATCCAAACCCTCAAACTCATGCAAGACAACCATACCAACCACAATCAGTGCCAGACGGATCGCCAGAGATGCTAATAGCTTCCACTGTGCTTTGTGAGTTTGAATTTCATTAGCAAACTCATCTAGGCCATGACTTTGAGGAGCATGAAAGGCCTTAATCAATAACCTCTCCTGCTTCTCAACGAGGTAGTCTGCTGCACTGCTGTGAAGCAAACCCACAAGGGCCATTCCAGAAAAGACAAAGACACAAGCGAAAAGCTTAGCAAGAGCACCCTGAGGCACGAGGTCTCCATAACCGACAGTAGTCATTGTTACAACGCAGAAATATAAAGTATCAACCAGCCTGCTTGTCTTTACGCTGGGCTGGATGTACTGTTTTGATCAAAACCTCAAGTACCTCTGTACTAGGCACTTCTACAGATACCTCCTCTTTCTTCTATTATACACCTGTGAGCTTTCCTTCTATTAACCTCAGCTGTCATTGACAGTGGAACTGATTGAGGATTTTTATCTTGGTTAGCAAGCTTTAAACTCTCACTAGAAGGCAAGCAAGCCTGTAGCCATAACTCAGATGAATTACAAATTTCACCATCAATTTACCGAAACAGGCTTTTCTATGCATATAACATATTCCCACAGAACTCATAGGAGACAAAAGTGATATGAGTGAGCAATGGTTTCGAACAAATCCCCAATTTCGTAGCGCAGCCAGTGCAAATTATGAATTATGCGCTACTGAAATCACCTAAACATTTTGTGCTGCGAAACTGCCAGAAGGGTTCATGTGCTTCGATGCAAACATTTAGCATTGAAATTTTGTCAGTGATAACAGTGGCTCCACTTAGGATAGTGTGCTCTTGTGGTACACTAAGAACATGCAGATCTAATGCCTTATCCATTTGTGACAAACAGGAATTTGCTTGACAAGCATGACTGTAGGAGAAAGAAAGCTACATCTACTGAAAAATGCTCAGTTGACCTTGAGCTTATTTGTATTTAACTACCTACCTACCCTAACAATTTCAACTTCTTTCTACTCAATCAATATGAAATTTCCAATGTAGCCAATCCTCTGTTTTATCTGATATCTGATTTCTTTGATTGCATCGGAATTCAGAGCCAATATGATAGTATGATGACCGCTGCCACTCAAATTGTCTCTGATCTTTATAAGTAAACTGAGGCACTGGAGAGTAAAACTCTTCCATGTAATCAGCTATAGGATCCCAGAATACATGATCAGCTTGATGATTCTTGTGACTTTCTGACTGTGCAAACTAATCTTCAACCACACCATTCAGTTCCTCAAACGTGAAAGAGAATGGAAGCAACATTCTTTTCTTGTGTTCTGTCACAGAAAGCTTCTGAAAATAATGATCATGATTATGAAAACTATATGCCTGAATTTGACCTTCTAGACCTTCAATATCTTTCTCAATGTCCTTAGCAACTTCATCCAAAAATTTCATCTTGTCTTCTGATTTACAGTCAAAGGACTTAAGATACGAGGACAGGGACAAAGAAAAATTTTGACATATTTCTTCATTAATATGATCATCATTCCATAGTTTGAAACCCTGAACTGAAAGAGAACTTGCCAACACTTCTGACCTATCTATCCATTCATCCACAAACATACACCAAAAGTCTTCAAAAGACTTAATGGATTTAGCAGGATAACTTTCAATCCATTGTTTGCATTTCCCTTGAAATGAATCATAGAATAAGATAATGCAAACGTCCTCATGTTTAAGTCTAAGAAGCTCAGCAAAATGACAAAAATCTAATATATGATTCCACGTTAAACTCAAGTCTTCTCCATTGAATTTGGGACCATTCCTTGGAAAATATGTATCCTTGGGAAAATGATTTGGGAAACCATGAATTCCTGAGAAATCTATGCATGCATACCTTGAACTAAGAATGGCAGCTTCTGGGTCCTTCATAATTCCAGTGGAATCACCATGAATGTATGAACTTTGAATTCTTCAACAATGGAGTCGCCAAGGTAGATTTGCAGCCTCAAAAATTCCTCTGAGCTCCTGCTACCTTCAGAAGTTCAGCTTTTTGATTTTGGGAATGAATAATCATCAGACTCCCGGCAGACGCACCAAAATGTTAACACAAAATCAGTACTAAGGGCTGCTACTTAATAAGATCTCATGAAACTGTTTCAGACCAGGCTTTAGACTAAGGTTTAGCCTCCTTAGTCAGAGAGGGCTCTCTCACAGATTTTTGATATGTTTTAAAGGACAAGAAAGATGGCTAACTCTTTAATTGGTATATGAAATTCATGCTGGTTGGAACAACAAAAATAAGGCTTCTCCCATTGGGCTCATGGAGTCATACATTCCTACAGTAAACAAGTAGCCGCTCAATCATAGAAACCAAGGCATATAATGTCTCAATGTTCAAAACATCTACCAAGAAGAACCTCAACTCAACAAAACATACACAGGAAGTCTGAGCATCAGTGATGAATTCAGAGTGATTGAATGTTTAGTGAACTATAAAACAAGATGAATAAAACCAAACCACATATATTCTGAACATTTGAAACACAAGATGAATCTTGGGAAGAAGCAGTGCACTTTCTATTACTATCAAAACACTTTACATAAGCCAATATGAAAACTCTGTCTTTTGATAAAAATCTCCAACCTTTTTTACATCAGAGTTTTTCCTATATATAGGAAAACAAAACTTAAGCTACTTGAGACTCCTCCTCCAACATGAGGGGAGCTCGATGTTTATCATTAACAAACCTTATCTATTCTTAAACAAACTTATTAAATACATCAGGTATTGTGCAGTAAATATGGAGAGTCCTAATCATATTTAAATTCTAATTCTGTCTCCTCGTGAGTATGATGCCTTTCTTGAGCTTTGACACCTGTATCCTTTCTGTAGTGGCCGAGATGCATTTGAGAAGCATTCTCTGAATGAGCTGCCTTGGATTCCAACTGTGCTGATGACTCATCATTTGGTGAAGATATATACTCTGTTTTCACGGTCCCTGCCTTCTATCCATCTTAATTTTCAAAAGAACGTGCTTGAAGCTATTTAATATCTTTGATGACCATGCATAATACCATATGGCTAATAATCTGGATGCTTTGTGAACTGGACAGGTGTTCAACCCAAAATTTTGATAACCCTATCAGAACCCTAATATTTCGGTCATAAAGTAGCTTTAGGAAGACTTTAGCAAAAAACCAAAATGTTCTACCTTTTTGCTCCAATGCTTACATCTGTCATTCTTTGAATGTTTTGGCAGCCTTTTATGATCTCTTTGCTATCCTCGAAGCATTTCCTTACAAATTTTGCTGACCTCAGCATCAATTCCACGTTTTCTTTAAAAACAGTCACCTACAGCAGTTTCGTAGCGTGCTACGAAACTGCTATTCTTTCCAAAATTACAGTCTTCAATGAATTTTCCAATTACTTTGTGACTGTTACAGCTTCGCTCTTGGCTCCAAAATTCCTATTTTGTCTTCCTTTTTTATATGCCTCAAAAACCAATGAACTTAAGAAAAATAAACAAAAACTCGGAGCAACATCTGACCTTAAAAATTTTCAATTTTATTTAGCAGCTAACTTACCTAACTGAGCTTTTAGTTTTGCAAGTTCGTTTTCCATGGCTGCAATTTCTGATACGATTTTCTCTAAATTAGCCATTTCTTCATCAGCTGCCTCCCATTTCTCCTTTGAAGATGAGGTTTTAGTTTCCTTGACAGTGGGAACTTTTTTCTTCATATCCTTCTTTTTGACTTCCTTTGCTTTTTCTGCTTGAGCTATCTGCTTTCCCATTTCTTTGGCCTGTCCTCTGGTATATATTGTTCTTTTGATTTCCTCTGCCTTTTCTGCTTTAGGCAGTTGCCTAATTTCTTTTGTTGCAGTTACCTTGACAGCTACCTCATCTTTGTGGACTTGCTCCGCTGCTTGGATTTGTCTTCTGGTGATTGGCCTTCGAGGTTTGACTATAAATTCCTTACCAACCTCCTCAAACCTTAGCCTTTTTGAGGCTTTTGATTTTTTGGCGCTATCAGGTGATGACTGGGTTAGGTCAATAGGGATTGCCTCAACCTGCACTGATGTGGCTTGTTCGAAATCGATTGCCTCCAGCAAATCCTTTAGACCAGCCTTTGACATAGGGCTGTCTTCCACTGCTATTGATTTTCCTTTTTCTCTGCTTAGCTGACTTCTTGTTCTGATTCTTGTTACTTGTGCAATTCCACTTGGCCTTGATGCATCTTTCTGGTGTTTCATTTTCTTCTTTGATGACTTGGGTGTCTCTTTTGCTGATGTTTCAAGTATCTCTTTTATGACCACAGGCTTCTCTGATCCCCTTGGCTTAGTTTTGGGCTTCTTTCGGTCTTTTACCTCCTTCTTGAGCTCAGCCAATGTAGGTTCTTCAAATCTTCTTTCTTTTTCCCTATCTGGTAATGGAGTGAGACCTGTTTTTCTTTGGAAACCAGACATAAAAATGAAAGAGTCCCAATCCCTACCAATTTTTTGCAAACTATCTAACACCAGCAACTTTATTAAACCATGGTGGAACAGGGAAGTTTCACAATTATCTTTCTTTAATTGAACTTTGTCACACATTTTACTAAGGCTTCTGAATAAATAGAAAGGGATGTCTATTGATGCTTTCCCTGTGAAATGTAACAAGAGTTTGAAATGATAAGAGTAGACTTTGGTGTACCTTCCCTCACATGTGAGGTATTTCTGGATGCCTGTGAGGAGCAGAGCATAATGTTCTTTTATATAATTCCTTGGCACAGCTTTGGTGAGGTCCTCATTTACATATTGATCCTTCAGAAATTATTTACAGGGAGTCATGTCAAACTTGAAATTCTTGAACCATTCTTGTCCACCTCTAGGAATTTCAGTGACAGCAGAAATGGCTTTCGGAGACACAGGGAACTCTAGCATTGACACCTTAGAATTCAAGCCAGTGAAATTTAATGCAAAGGCTTTCGTTACCTCTGTATGTCTTCCCTTTAATGTTTCGCAAAACCTCCAGCAACCTGCCTCTTTAAAAGCTCGTGCTACACCTTCATCTCTGAGTGTAAGATCAAGCCCCTCTAGCTCGGTTCTTAGGCACCTTCCGGATCGATGTTCTCTTTTCTCCATCTTGCTCAGAATATTTTCACGCAGAGAACTAACAGCAGCTATAATTCACAGAACAACTTCGACTTCGGAGTGCAGGCTCGCTTGCAATGATCTCTTTTAAATGAAAACTCGGGCTTCTTGGCGTTTTTTCAAACACTCGTCATAGAACAGGCACGTTAATGCATAATGAATAAACATTATGACACTGGCATACCTCATAAGATCTCTTAAAATAATTGTCATGTGTGTGATCCTAAATCTGATGGCGGAATGAATCCTATCATGACCTGGAGAAGACATCGACTGACAAAATATGGATGGACCTAATGACTCATCTCCCGAGATTTGACATTTCAAGGAAAAAAAAAAACCCGAATCCCCGATTTCGTAGCGCAGACAATTATGAATTGACAAACCGCGCTACGAAATGGCTACTAGATGATATGCTGCGGAAAGGTGGAAAAATGATTGCGCAGCTAAATTGGCCAATCAAATCACGCTGTGAAACTACGCAAAAATCAAAATGATGCAATCAAGACAAGACGTGCTTTAAACCATAATGAGGGGGGGTATCTAACGATTTTTTACAAAGACTCACATCAATACCTTTTGAAATTCTAACTTCAAAGTGACACACCTAAAAACCTATTGACTTAAACCAATTTTTTTTTTTTTTTTTTTTTTTTTTTTTTATATATGAATCTTTGGACCTAGGTGAACTGTGGTTTTAAGTGATAACAGCGGCTCTACTTGGGATAGTGTGCTCCTGTAGTACACTAAGAACTCGTAGCACCAGTGCCTCTATCTATTTATTGCACTTCACACATGACTGATAAGCATCCCTTTCAAACTTTATGGGCCTTCACCTCGGGCTAAAGTCTTCCTGTTCAGCTTGTCAGTTATTTTTAAAACAGAAAACATTTATAAAATGGTTATATACAATGATTATGGAATACTTGGTAGACTTTCACTGATTGTAATGCTTTAAGAACCTGCCATTAACAGGTCCTCCAGCATATGGTGATCCATCAACCTCTTGCAGAATATAAGTGTTACTCCCATGGTAAGCTGAAATCAAATATGGCCCCTTCCATAAATTCTCGAATTTGCCATGTTTGCCCTTTTCCTCAATTCTAGCTTCCCATTTCAAGACTTTGTCATTAATCTGAAACGTGACATCTTTAATCTTCTTATCAAAATCTCTCTTGACCCGATTCTGATTTTGCTGATGGCTTTCAAACACTTCATTTCTCTTTTCTTGCAAAGCTATCAGCTGATTGATTCTTCGTTGTATGGCATTAGGTTCTTGTTCTAGTCCTTGAATTAGCTTCATAACTGGTACCCCAAGAGATGTTGGGAAAATAGCCTCTGCACCATACACAAGCTCATAAGGTGATGTTCCAATAGATCTTTTTGTACAAATGCGATCAGCCCACAAGGCATATTTCAACTTTAAGTGCCAAGCCTTTTTGTTTTCTTGCAGTAGCTTCTTGATGATCCTCACAAGACTTTTATTTGAGCTTTCAGCTAAACCATTTCCCTGTGGATAATAAGCTGTGGAGTGGCCAAGGGAAATATGATACTGATGACAAAAATTTATCATTCTTTTGGACTTAAAAGCCTGAGCATTGTCTGTGATAAGCTTGAGTGGACATCCAAACCTTGC
>APFE031696701.1:109273-120865 GCA_000404065.3 Pinus taeda
ACTTCTTACAAAATTATTCAAATTCCTTACTGAAAAACTCTCCACCGTTATCTGTCCTCAGCACCTTTATCTTCTTCTCTGTCTGGTTTTCCACTAGAGCCTTAAATTCTTTAAACATGTCAAAGATGTCAGATTTCTTCTTATGGAAATATATCCATGTATTCCTTGAGAAGTTATCTATAAATGATACATAGTACATAGACTTACCCAGTGATGGAACCTTCACAATTCCAAACATGTCACTGTGCACAAGCTCTAATATATGTTTCGCCCTCTTACCACCAGAGCGGAAACTCACACAATTCTGCTTCCCATATACACAATTTTCATAGAAATCAAAATTAAGAGAGATATTACTCATACCTTCTACCATATCTTTACCATGAACTATTCGAAGGCCCTTCTCTCCAATATGTCCAAACCTTTAATGCCACAGCATGGTCTTCTCTCCAGAGACCACTAGATTTTCAGCTCCACTTTTAGGAACCATAGAACTGTTGTACCCATCAACAACAGTGCTACCTTGCAGCTTGTACAGAGTTCCAATTTGAACTCCCCACATCAATATTAGTGCTCCCTGAACCATCTTGCAGGAATCTTTCTTGAACATTGTCTTTAAACTTGCATCATCCAACTTGCTTACATAAATAAGATTTCTAGCTAATGCAAGAATATGTAGAACAACCGGAAGTGTTCTAACCCTTCCACCTTGCAACTTCAACTTTACTTTTCCACGACCAATGATTCTAGCCTTCCTATCATCCCCCAAGAAGACATCACCACCATCGTGTTTCTCATACTCGCAGAACCACTCTCTATGGGGAGTGAAGTGAAAGGATGCACCTGAGTCAATCAAGCATGCCTCATGATCTACATGTGTACTTGAAGAAGCCATGTAAACATCCCCTCCTTCATCTGAGGTGGTTTTTACCTCTACAGAAGGAGCATCATCAGATCCCTTTCCTTTATCAAGAGCTTTATATTTACAATCCCTTTTGAAGTGCCCTTCCTTTCTGCATTTCCAACACACCATCTTTACAGGTTTTCCTGGAGATTTAGATCTCCCACTCAATGACATTTTTGTTTCTGTTTTGGGACCGTCCTTGTACATACAAGGCATCACCATTCTGGCTCTCCATATTTTTTTGTCTCATCTTCTCCGTCAACAAGTCTGAGACTATTTCATCAAATTGCAAGGTAGTTGCATTGCTACCTATTAAAATAACCAAACTATCCCACGAATCTGGTAGAGAACACAACAAACTGATGCACTTATCTTCATCTGAAATTTTAATATCAACAGATGCTAACTGACTTACCACAGTATTAAATGTGTTAAGATGCTTTGTCACCGAGTCTCCATCTTTCATCATCAGGTTATATAGATTTTTCCAGAAGAATAGTTTATTCACCAAAGACTTAGATTGGTACAAAGTCCCTAACTTGTCCCACAAAGCCTTTGCCGTAACTTCCCATGATACATTCCGCAATACTGAATCTGAGACACACAATTGTATTATGCTTTTTACCTTCCGATCCAACTTCTTCCATTCTTCATTAGACACTCCCGTTGGTTTAGTACGCATATCTACCGTGATCCACTGATCTTTATCCACCAACAGATCCTCCATCTTAAGTTTCCACAACTCAAAACTCTGACCATTAAATTTCTCATTCTCTATCTTTCCACTACTCAACATCTTCTTTTACCACCAGAATCGATCTCGCAGATCTCCCATTGAATAGGGTTTACCATAGGCCTGAGCGAAAGCCCTCAGCAACAAAGGCATCCCCTTAAAGCCAAAACAGCTCTGATATTAAATGTAGGTTTTAACCCTGTATAGAAATTACCTGCATATTAATTCTAAAACACAGAAAATAAACAATGCGAGATCATAACACATAAAACACATATACACAGAGATTTTCTCCTGGATCCAAAAACTGGGACTACTAGCTTGGTTTTTCATTATATTCCTTTCAATGTTGCAATACATACTTATACATGCCGAAGCATCTAATACCATGGACTGAAAACCATCGCGTCCAAAACCATGGATCGAAAACCATAGGTAGATTCGCCCAACCTAATATAGGGACCAAAACAAATTTTTCCCGAGGCGCTATCTCGAATCCCATAGAGGGGGGCTACTGCCCCCCCGTGACACCCCCACTACACAATTAGTGCAACGAAGGGGGGAGCTTCGCCCCCCCTCTAACCCCCTAGTTCACTATGTAGGTTAGTCGTGGAAAGAATATAACACAACCCAACATTTGTGATTGTCGATCTGTGAGATGATGTCATCCTTTGCCACATGTCACCTTGTGAGTGGTGACAAATGTCACCTTCTTTTGGCCCCTTGTGACCCCTTAAATAGCCGAATATGCATGACATATGTTCTCTGTATTTCCATGTCATGATGATGTCAAATGCCACATGTATTTATCTAGACCAATAGTATTTTGACACGTGGCCCTCTAGAGGAGAGAGAAAAGGCCTGCTTGCCCTTGGTTTTTCCTTGAAATCCTTTGCTAATATGTTTTCAGCCCTACCAACACTTTAACACTTAAGGAACTTTTCCCATTAGTTTAATCGCATATCAAAACTTTGTAACATTGTAACATTCCCTGCTTTGCAAATTTTGCGATTGCCGATTTGCGATATGCACCAGACCCTGTGAACTGGCGATTGCACTGTACTTTGGAACCTCTAATCATTGATATGCGTTATCGGTGATCACTGATCGTAGAACTTCTCATACCTTTATTGTTACTCCTTTCCAAATCTCATAGGTACCATAATCCTCAAATTCTGATTAGTGATTTCCAATTGGACACGTGGTAGATGGACACGAACTCAAACTTAGAATTTTTCAATTTTTCCCTTTGTCTTCTAGTTTTGAGAAGAAAAACCTCAAATTTCTCTAATTTGTGATCCAAAAGTCCATTCTGGGACATCCCAATACTATTGGAAATCTTGTTAAGGGAACTTTACTTTGGAGAGGGTTTGATTTGGGCATTGTGTGCTTGTATGGCTTGGAAGATGGCTGAAAATCTCTCTGCTCCTTTACACTCTTTTGAGAGCTAGAACACTTTTTGCATAAGGTGACAAAATTGGCTCCAACTAGGGACAGTGCCTTGCTAGCAAGGTGCTAATAACCTACAGACTAGAAGCCTTCAATCTATTGGGCATTGAGTAGTTTTATTCATGCATATAAAAACAAAAACACAAATATAAAGAACTAGAAGCTTTGTTGATATTTTACAATGGCTCAACGGTATGTACAATGGGTGACAACTTAACCTCTTAACGTTGGAAATAAATCTTGAGGAATTTCCATTGACAGGTAGCTCAATCATTCGTCCCTCCAATTTATCCATCATAAAATAATTGTTTCCTTTAGTCTCAAAAACCTTGAAGGGTCCAAACCATAAGGGATAAAATTTACCATGTTTCCCTTTGTCTTCTCTTCTCACATCCCACCTTAGAACTAGATCTCCTGGTTAAAGAGGCTTATCTTTAGCTTTCTTATCAAACACGGATTTCACTCTTTGCTGGCAGTTGTCTATCCTATGATTTACTTGTTCTCTCATCTCTAGGAACTTCACTAATTGATTTATCCTTCAAGGTAGGGAGTTGGGTTCTGCTTGCCCATCTTGTACCATCTTAGCAACCATCATAGAAAATCGTATAGGGAATAAAACTACTTTTCCATAGAAAAACTCCAAAGGAGATTTACCCATAGATATTTTTGGAGTGACCTTGTTTTTCCATAGTGCAAATTTTGGTTGAGAATCCCAGTTCCTTTATCTTTCTGCAATTTTCTTCTTTAATATTCTCACCACCATTTTGTTTGAAGACTCAATCAATCCATTTCCTTGATGAAATCAGGTAGTAGAGTGACCAACTATGATGTTGAATTTCAAAAAAAAGGTGCTGAACTTTGCAGAGTTAAAAGATTTGGCATTATCAGACACAATCTTCACAAGACATCCAAACCTAGCCAATATATTCTCCTCCAAAAATTTTATTACCACAGTATCAAATGCATTCTTGGCTAGGATTTATTCTACCCACTTAGTGAAATAGTTTGTGGATGTAAGGATCCACTTGTGCTGGCCGCTGGTGTGGAGCGATAAAAATGGTCTTTTTTAACACCTAATTACTTCACATTAATTGTCAACCCAGGGACGACTTTTTATTTCAAGAGTGTACTCAGTCTGAGGAGGCTATTTACTCAAGAGTAATGTTTTGCAGTATAGCGTTCAGAAAATACAAGGGTAGACGGATGCTAAACTATGACTAAATTACTTCAAAGGATAAAATCACACAAGGCAGCTTATCAGTCAAGGGTGCGGAAGCGATAACCCATCCCTCTAGAAACTGATGGAAAGGGAATTAGAGCATGGACCATAGGTCTGGGAGCTAGGCAGCGATTGCTGAGGCTCACTACAGCCTTAGACCTTCTCTCACACCAAAGCAGCAAAGGCAAGTAAATAGAACGGCAGAAGGTAAAACGAAACAACAAAAAGGAAATGGAATAGTAGTAAATGGAACAACAATCAAAAGAACTAAATCTCGTGAGTCAAAACCAACTGATTCACACTCTGATATAACATTCTTTTCCCCTCAAGCAAACTGGATGGAATATACTTTATGGAACAGCACTCATTGACGAATTATAGAACAGCAATAATCAACCATATATGCACGCCTCACATTAATATAGTAATTTGAGAATGAAGGATAATATAACTATGTTTCAAAACAGAGTAACATTACTTTCAAGTTCCAATAATTGTTATTTTACATGGATCCAATGACAGTAACATTCACACCGATGCTCTATAACAAAAATAGCTAGTTTAAGACTAAAAACACGCGATTCAACTCTGAAGAGATCCAATTACACGGTGCAGAGTCATTACACGAATTTTCTGAGAAAGACCATTAACGCATTGATCATAACAAAGCATAACATAGCATATGAAAGATATATCAGATTACTGAGTAATAAAGATAAGCAAACCACACATAAATCACAGTATAATGATATAGCAGCAATTGTAAAGATATGATACACAACAGCAGCAACGTACTCCACCAGAGGTTGGGCCCTTAGCCGCCAGCGGATGCTGCTGGGTTACTTTAGAAGGAAAAGATTGAACAACAATGCCCAAATTATGTATTAATCATTAAATGGTGAAATCATTACAATAGTTGAAGCTTTGAGACTTACAACATAAAACAATCCTTCCTTCCTCCTATCCTATCATGAATCCTTGCTTCTGAATCTCTAATTCAAATCATCAATTCTCCATCATTCGAATCCCCAAAGTCATCCTGAAGTCCTCCCTCTCTGATCTTTGTTTTCATTTAAATAGAGAAAGATCAGAGAGCAGTTACAACATAGATAATTACAACATGATTTCTTTTACAAAATTGGATTGATTCTAACCAATTGATCAACAAGGAAATATATTTCTATTTATCTTCCAACAAGAGCAAGGAGAATTTGGGTTTGCAGCTGAGATTTGGAGGACAGCCGCAATAGCAAATCTGAGAAAATCGTGCTCAAAGAACCCTGCGTTTCTCTCTGTACAAGCCGAATTTGGGCAAACCGTTTTTTAATAAATTAATTGGGCCCGTTCTGGACAAAACCCATGTTCCAGATTTTCCATATTCATCTTCATTTGCTCATAATCTCAACTGCAAAACTGTCACTCCTTATTCCAGCGAATTTCTTTGTTGGCACTTTTAAAAATCAAATCTTCAATCTGGAAGTTACCTTGGAGGCTAAAAATGGTGAATAATGTTACAACTGATTTATGAGAACTATCATTGATAAAATCATGCATAATCATCAATTTATTAGAAATAAAGGAGAATAAATAATATAAAATCATAAATCATCATAAAATGGATTTATATAATAAATTATAATAAATGACATGATGAAGAATAGTGGAAATGGGTGGGATAAGTGTTCAAAAGTGATAATAATAATGGCATATTAACGACCCAACATACCCCCACACTCAATATGTTGCATGTCCTCATGCAACAAAAACTGAATATATTGCATGTCTTCATGCAACCTAAAGACAAAAACCCATGTGTTAACGAAGCAATAAAAAAATTATGTTCATCTCAGCGCATGAAATGGATAGAACAAATGAATTCTTCCTCAATTAATGAATATTAAATTTTAGGAATCTTGATGAAGGCATAACAATTAAGTTGCAGCAAAATATAATATAAATAACAACAACCTTCATTAACCATTTTCCCAAAAACTACAAACTAGATTTTGTTGAAATGTGGTAAGTAAATTTTTAATATATAAATGCTTCTATGATCCAAAAATCAGATCGTTTTGATGCACGGATCATGAGATATAAACAAAATGGTTGTAGGTGAGAGTGCATGATTTCCGAAATTTTATGAACCAATTTAACTTGAAATGATCTGGGTTTGTATACTTTAATAGTATGTCTATGTTTCCTAGAGATCACAAGAATTGAGTTCATAGTTTTAAAAATATTATGGAAATCAATTTCTACACTGAAATTGTATGCCTTAAATGAGGAAGAAAATAGAAAACATCCATCATGCGTAGCAATTCCTCCCCCTCTTTGAAAAATTAGCATGCCCTCATGTGATACTAGAAAACAAATAGAGGTGGTTGCGACTAGCGGTTGAATTCTATGCTTGGTGTAAAACAACATAGAATAAGGGAGGTGTTGAGAATGAATAAGAATATAAATGGATGATAAAGAATATGAATGACATGGTCATAAAAAAGAAATAAATAAAAGTGACACTCCCCCAAACCGGAAATGATATGCTGCTGAAAAAAGGGAAGTGGTAAAAACTATGAAATGAAGGATGATAAATAATGCTCAAAATGGATTTTCATGAAATTCTCCTAAATTCGTAATAAATCAGAAAATTATGCTATTTTACCTCAAGTTTTACCTCCAAAAGAAAGATGTGGAATGACATATATGTATTGACAGTTGTTGAAGCTGATGTAGGCAAAGTTGGTGCTGAAGGTGATGCAAAAGGTGGAATCCAGATAAGCACATAATGTCTGAAGAATTGTTCACGTTCACGAGGTGCTCGAGCCTCTTCTGTTAGTGGCAATCATGTGGTCATGCTACGAATAGAATTCTGCCCATACTTGTTGTTCTCCTGTAAACAAATCATACTTGTGCATACAATGTTGTTGCCCATAGTGTTAGTTTTAAATAGCAATAGATTAAGATGCATGCAAAAATTTCAATCAAAAAAACTTATCAAATCAACAAGTTATGGCAGAGTGTAGTAATCATATCACATGCAATCCCATAATGCATACATTGCCCCCTCCAATTGGAAAAAGGATCCCATGACCATAAAGCATATGAAAGGTGTTGCGTTGACGGCAAGGCAAGGGAATGAACAATACAAGAGTAAATGAAGCAGAGTACACATATCAATGATAGGACAACGAGAGTTATGGTTATAATGAGAGCAGAGTGTATAAAGATAGTTATGAATAAAATATAGGACGCTTTGGATTGATGATAGTTTATGCAAAATGAAAAGGGACAACAATATGTTAAAAAGATGCTTTGCTGACGGTATTCTAGCTGAAAATGATGTGATTGATCGTAAAACAATTTCTCATGCATAAAGGTTCAAAACAGGGAAAAGTTAAGGAAATAACTTCTCTGATAAAAAGAAAATAAGAAAAGGGTATTATAATAATAATTGACGATAAGATATAACTTCAATACCATAAGCAGAGCCTCTGCTGCCAACAAGCGTCCATAGCCTTGACAGGGTTGCTTTTTTTAACCCATATGAGCCAGGATCCTCAATTGATAATTAGAGAGTTTCAGTGCTATTCTACAGAAGAGATCAGTGTGCTGACGTGGTAACCAGATAACCACACTGCCATTCAGTGGGATGTAGCAAAAGTGATCAGGCCGGCGCGTGATGAGACCTCCTGTTCCAAGGATAATTTGGCTATCCCATGGATCATAACCCTGGTGTGATGGCCATAATGGGAATGTCACTTTGTTACAGCCTTATGAACATGGTAGGCTGGCTCGTAATGAGACCCCCTATCCTCCCATCTGTGAACAAAATTTTGTTGTTATTACACATTTTTATGATAAAAAGAGGGAGGCTCAATACTCCTTAAGAGCAGGGATGGTGGAAGAAGTTGAACATGTCAATAGAAAAAAATATACCCATCATCTCAATTATTACAGACATAGAAGATTATAACCATGTAGGGTGGAACCAACATGGTATTAAGATAATCAATCAGTATCATGTACAGTAGAAAACAATGCAGTAAAGTAATATATAAATAATTGTGTTCTTTTGAAAATAAACTATCATCAAGGAGTTGTCCTGTTAAAGATTATAACGTAAATGATATTAACTTTCTTCAATAGAATCCATAATTCTTGTCCTCATAAAAATAGTGTACTTCATGCCACGAAAGGGATTCAATAAAATGTGGTTGAGATGAACTAGGAATAATCCCACAAGAGAAAGGAAGGGTTGCTCTTAAAAATACTCCCAAAGTGTTGCTTTTTTTTGAAGGAACAACAAAAACACTAAAAAAGAAAGTGGTGTTCTGTGTAGGGAACAACAGAGAAAATGCATACCAAAAAAGAAAAAATATACACAAAAAAACGTGAAAATGCAAATTTCGTTCATTTGGAAAAATGAACAGCAAAAACTAAAAGTGTCGTTCCTTTAGAAAAGGAACAACAAATGCAAGTGTCGTTCCTTTGGAAAAGGAACAGCAAAAATCAAAAGTGTCGTTCGTTTGGAAAATGAATAACAAAAATGAAAAGTGTCAACGTGCTATTCTTTTTTCTGAAAAAGAACGGCAAAACGTGAAAGTGCAGAAATATTGTTCCATTTCGAAAAGGAACAGTAAAACGTGAAAGTGCAGGAATGCTATTCCATTCGAAAAGGAACAACAAAATGTGAAAGTGCAAAAGTGTTGTTCCATTTCGAAAAGGAACAACAGCTGTTCCATTTCGAAAAGGAACAGCAAAATGTGAAAGTGCAAAAGTTTTGTTCCATTTCGAAAAGGAACAGCAAAACGTGAAAGTGCAAAAGTGTTGTTCCATTTCGAAAAGGAATAGCAAAACATGAAAGTGCAGAAGTGTTGTTCCATTTCGAAAAGGAACAGCAAAACGTGAAAGTGCAGAAGTGTTGTTCCATTTCGAAAAGAAACAGCAAATCGTGAAAGTGCAGAAGTGTTGTTCCATTTCGAAAAGGAACAGCTGCTGTTCCATTTTGAAAAGGAACAGCAAAATGTGAAAGTGCAAAAGTGTTGTTCCATTTCGTAAAGGAACAACAAAACGTGAAAGTGCAGAAGTGCTGTTCCATTTCGAAAAGGAACAGAAAAACGTGAAAGTGCAGAAGTGCTGTTCCATTTCGAAAAGGAACAGCAAAACATGAAAGTGCAGAAATGTTGTTCCATTTCGAAAAGGAACAGCAGCTGTTCCATTTCGAAAAGGAACAGCAAAATGTGAAAGTGCAAAAGTGTTGTTCCATTTAGAAAAGGAACAGCAAAACGTGAAAGTGCAGAAGTGCTATTCCACTTCGAAAAGGAACAACAAAACATGAAAGTGCAGAAGTGCTGTTCCATTTTGAAAAGGAACAACAGCTATCCCATTTCGAAAAAGAACAGCAAAATGTGAAAGTGCAAAAGTGTTGTTCCATTTCGAAAAGGAACAGCAAAACGTGTAAGTGCAGAAGTGCTGTTCCATTTCGAAAAGGAACAACAAAACGTGAAAGTGCAGAAATGTTGTTCTATTTCGAAAAGGAATATCAACTGTTCCATTTCGAAAAGGAACAACAAAATGAACCGTGAAAAAAGAACAGCAAAATGTATGGCTGAACCAAAAAGTGTTATTCCTTTGGAAAATAAATAGCAAAGCAAAAATGATGTCCCTTTGAAAAAGGAACAACAGGAACGACAAAAATGCAGACAAATGCTGTCCCTTCAGAAAAAGGAACAACAAAATGCACAATCATAAAATGCAAGCATGCAAAGAATGAATTAGCTGTTCACTGCATTGATGCTGATGATGAGTTACACTTTGAATGAAGCAACACCTGAAACAAAAAATATAAGAGAAATTAGAAAAGAAACAACAAAAAACAATATATAAATAAATAAATTGAGTTACAACAGCTATGATGTTATGTCAAAAAAATGATCTATTCGAAAAATATTTTAGCAGCAAAGACATGACAGGAATCTTCAAATGGAAATCAATTCTTCATTTCCTCTCTTATGAATCCGTTGGGTAATGAGTTGGATAAAATTCCTTTGTTTCATTAAAATTTCTTTCAAAAATCACTCGTCCATAAATTGACCTTCTTTTTCTCCTAGGACCTGCAAAAAACGAGTATCTACCTGCAATAAAACATTAAATCATGGAGAAAGAGAGGTGATCGGTCTCCCCTAATCCAAGAATTATGCAAAAAACAACAAGTAGTTACTCTCTATAACAAATCCACAGAGAAAATATCAAAGTAAAATTTATTTGTCACTTGCGGGAGAGCAGTGGTCGACCATACTAACCAACAGTGTTTTAATCACAACTTCTTTGTTTTTCGTCCAATTTGAGTGATTCCAAATCCAAATGAGAGCTAATTCAAAGGTTCATCTCTGGTAGAAACAGGGTTTAAAGATTCAATGATATGCTATGTCAATTTTAGTTATAACAACCTGCATAACAGAGTCATTTTCGATTACCCAGCTTAGACCAACAGTTGATATTTCAAGCATAACTTTTTCGTTTGATGTCGGATTCGAATTATTCAAACTAGAAATGAAATTATATTCATTTATTTATTTCCAATAGAAACATGTTTTGAAGAGAAGAAGAATTGATAGGTCAAATACTGTAAGGAACAACCGGAAAGACATAGTTTTAAGGGTGCGGATTTACGATAGACAGTCAGTATTTTGATCATAACTTCCCCATACGATATCTAAAATGCGTGATTCAAATTGTATTGTAAACTAGATTCATAGGGTAATCTACCATAAAAACATGTTTTAAAAATTCATTCATTTAAGCCTTCAAATACTGACTGTCCCAACTCTGTTCCTGGGCTGCCCACTAGACACCCTGTCAATGTTTTGTTTCTAACTTTTTCGTTTCAAATCCAAATTGAGTGATTCAAATTGGGTTTGAAAGTAGAAATCAAGGGCGACCTAGGATAGAAATATGTTTTAAAAATTCATTCATTTAAGCCTTCAAATATTGACTGTCCCAACTCTGTTCTTGGGCTGCCCACTAGACACCCTGTCAATGTTTTGTTTCTAACTTTTTCGTTTCAAATCCAAATTGAGTGATTCGAATTCGGTTAGAAAGTAGACATCAATGGATACCTAGGATAGAAAAATGTTTTAAAAATATTCACTTTTGGTCCCTCAAAACATAACTGTCCCGACTATTTTTCCAGAAATTCCATCAAGCCCGCAAGCCAAAAAAAATGATATTCAAGCATTTTTTCATATTGATGATAAAAATGAATATAAGTGTTTGTAGAACTATTAT
>APFE031696701.1:121672-140713 GCA_000404065.3 Pinus taeda
TTGCCCTAACACATTAGTATTCCATAATGGATTATGCAAGTAAGAAAGTGGAGAGGAAGTGTTTTGAACCATACCTGTAGGCCATGATTTCCATGGTTTTGACCTTGTTGTAGCTTCCTTACCTCTTTGATATGCTACTTCCATCCTAGATAAGGAAAAGTGAGTATCTATGAGATGCTCCTTTCGGTCTTGAGGGTAAAACACTTCATCAAATTCTTCATTTTTATGAACCAGCCTTGGAGATTCATCTTGAATACCTTATGCACAATTCACAAACATCATCATATGATAACTGAAAAACATCACCTTTTCCTATCAGATTTAGGGGTTCTAAAAATTTATCTTTGATTCCTTTAAGAAGGAGTGTTTTTAAAATCTCTTTTTCCAAATGCTTATGTTTTGATTTTTGAAGGTTATAATGAAATCGATCTACATAGTCCTCCAAGATTTCATTTTCCCCTTGTATCATACTGAAAATATCTTCATTGGATTTGCAATAGTCTTCGTACTTCTTCAAGAATATGTTCTTCATGTCCTCCCATAATTGGATGCAATTCCCACCTAGGCTCATGAACCATCGGAGAGCTACTCCTTTTAGAGTAAGAGGAACACTTCAATCTTTGATCATTAGTAAATAACCATATCCTCGTAACAAGTATTTCAACTCAAACCAAAAATGTATGTGGATCTTCTTTGCTAAACATGAAAAATTTGGTAAAGATTGGGGGAATTATGTGCATTTTGTGTCCTCCTCCTGATCTTTGATAGGAAATTCAAAAGTAGAAATGTGAGCCATTTCTTACCATAGTATAAGATGTTCTTCATGTGTTTCTCCGAGGCTCCTTCTTCAAATGTTCCTGTCAATCGGTTAGTGAAATGGGTGGTGCTTACATCACCACTTGCGTGAGATCATGTGATTCATTTTTTTAAAAATTTCTGTCTTTTTCCTAATCATTCACACAAAAATTCAAACATCTATGTCTACCCTAGGTTCTTTAACAGTCTTGTTGGAAAGCGGACGGGGGAGCAGGGATTTTACATGCTCCGTACGTAGGTTCTTACCTTCCATTTTTAAGATCCAACTCTTCCCTAGCAGGCACTCATCAGATGCACACTACTCTTTGAAAATGGCTACACTCTCCCCGGAAACGGCGCCAAAATGTGGAGTGATAAAAAGGGTCTTTTTTGACAACTAATTACTTCACATTAATTGTCAACCCAGAGACGACTTTTTATTTCAAGAGTGTACTCAGTCTGAGGCGGCTATTTACTCAAGAGTAATGTTTTGCAGTATAACGTTCAGAAAATACAAGGGTAGACGGATGCTAAACTATGACTAAATTACTTCAAAGGATAAAATCACACAAGGCAGCTTATCAGTCAAGGGTGCGGAAGCGATAACCCATCCCTCTAGAAACTGATGGAAAGGGAATTAGAGCATGGACCATAGGTCTGGGAGCTAGGCAGTGACTGTTGAGGCTCACTACAGCCTTAGACCTTCTCTCACACCAAAGCAGCAAAGGCAAGTAAATAGAACGACAGAAGGTAAAATGAAACAGCAAAAAGGAAATGGAACAGTAGTAAATGGAACAAAAATCAAAATAACTAAATCTCGTGAGTCAAAACCAATTGATTCACACTTTGATATAACATTCTTTTCCCCTCAAGCAAACTGGATGGAATATAGTTTATGGAACAGCACTCATTGACGAATTATAGAAAAGCAATAATCAACCATATATGCACGCCTCACATTAATATAGTAATCTGAGAATGAAGGATAATATAATTATGTTTCAAAACAGAGTAACATTAATTTCAAGTTCCAATAATTGTTATTTTACATGGATCTAATGACAGTAACATTCACACCAATGCTCTGTAACAAAAATAGCTAGTTTAAGACTAAAAACACGCGATTCAACTCTGAAGAGATCCAATTACAAGGTGCAGAGTCATTACACGAATTTTCTGAGAAAGACCATTAACGCATTGATCATAACAGAGCATAACATAGCATATGAAAGATATATCAGATTACTGAGTAATAAAGATAAGCAAACCACGCATAAATCACAGTATAATGATACAGTAGCAATTGTAAAGATATGATACACAACAGCAACAGCGTACTCCACCAGAGGCTAGGCCCTTAGCTGCTAGCGGACGCTGCTAGGTTACTTCAGAAGGAAAAGAGTGAACAACAACGCCCAAATTATGTATTAATCATTAAATGGTGAAATCATTACAATAGTTGAAGCTTTGAGACTTACAGCATAAAACAATCCTTCCTTCCTCCTATCCTATCATGAATCCTTGCTTTTGAATCTCTAATTCAAATCATCAATTCTCCATCATTCGAATCCCCAAAGTCATCCTGAAGTCCTCCCTCTCTGATCTTTGTTTTCATTTAAATAGAGAAAGATCAGAGAGCAGTTACAACATAGATAATTACAACATGATTTCTTTTACAAAATTGGATTTATTCTAACCAATTGATCAACAAGAAAATATATTTCCATTTATCTTCCAACAAGAGCAACGAGAATTTGGGTTTGCAGCTGAGATTTGGAGGACGGCCGCAACAAAAAATCTGAGAAAATTGTGCTCAATGAACCCTGTGTTTCTCTCTGTACAAGCCGAATTTGGGCAAACCATTCTTACAGAAAGTTAATTGGGTCCGTTCTGGACAAAACCCATGTTCCGGATTTTCCAGATTCGTCTTCAGTTGCTCAGAATCTCAACCTCAAAACTATCACTCCTTATTCCAGCGAATTTCTGAGTTGGCACTTTTAAAAATCAAATCTTCAATCTTGAAGTTACCTTGGAGGCTAAAAATGGTGAATAATGTTACAACTGATTTATGAGAACTATCATTGATAAAATCATGCATAATCATCAATTTATTAGAAATAAAGGAGAATAAATAATATAAGAGCATAAATCATCATAAAATGGATTTATATAATAAATTATAATAAATGACATGATGAAGAATAGTGGAAATGGGTGGGATAAGTGTTCAAAAGTGATAATAATAATGGCATATTAACGGCCCAACAACTAGAAGGGGGATGTATCTCTCCGATAAATTCCAATCCCCATTTCCTAAATAGTTCATTGACATAAACAAGGAGCAAGGGGAGTGGAGCTAATTTCTTTTGTTCAGCAAACACTTGACATAGCTGATAGGACCTAACATAAGAGTGAACATATTGGAATATTTTGGGCCATTAAAAGACTTCTTTCAACATCTTATGTGTAGTGGTCTTCTAGTTGTAGTTCCCCCCACAAATGCCACTATGGAACTCATCCATCACTCTTTGAGTTTATTTGTCAACCAAACAAAGTAGGATAATTCCCACTAGGTCTTTCTAGTACAATTTCCCATTAGATATAACAAAATTCTGAGCTTGATCCCTTATTGTTGTGTACCTGGATTTTTCCATCTTTGTTGGGTACCTCAAAAATAGGAGATAGTGGATGACATTTCGATACTAGGAAGAGGTTTCATATTCGATGTGAATATTTTGGACTAAAGTCTTAATCATAGGTTGTGTTCCCTCGTCATCTTCTTTTGTTAAAAGGTTGATCCCCAAGGCCTGGCAGTTAGACTCCAATAGGATTTTGGTCAACCCTTGTCCTTTAACAAGGTTAATGGGATTTACCTCCATGTCATACTCTTATATTTTTGCAATCAACTTTCCCCTTTTACCATTACTGTCCCCTTGCACCAAGAAGTCCTTAACAACTACTGTCAGCACATAAGCCACAATTTTTTAGTGTAAAACATAAAATTTGAAAGTCTTCAAATCTTCAACTAAAGTATATGCATATTTTTCCAATATATTGTATTTCAGTTCATCATCCCGCAACATGTGGCTGAAGAAAGCTATAGGTTTCTCATAGACTTCCTTATTTTTTTGTAGAAACACAGTGACTACAATATGGGGGGAGGCAAAAGAAAATAAGTAAAATGGCCTTGAATAGTCTGGGATGACTAACACTCAAGCCTCTACAAAAGCAATCCTGATTTTAGAGAAGGATTCTCAGGAATCTGGGCTCCACTTTACTCTGTTCTCCTTCTTCAACATTCCCGTAATGTCTTTCACTACTTTTTCATAGTTAGGCACAAATATCCTCAAGAAATTAATCCTCCCCAAGAAGACTTGGACCTCATTTTTATTTCTTTGTATGGAAATGTCACTGATGGCATCCACCCACTTAGGATCAATCTTTACCACTTCCTGTGCTACGATTTTCCCCAACAACTTAGCTTCGTTCAAAGTGAACATAGATTTCTTGGGATTTAGAGACATCCCATATTTCTTTCATTTATCAAAGTTGAGCTTCATATGTTCAATGTGATCCTCATTTGTTTTGGAGAAAACATTGATATCATCCAGATAAACCACCATAAATTTGTCTTGCTCTCCCATGAATGTTATGTCCATTTCCCTTTGGAAATTTGTTCCTACATCTATATGGCCAAATGTCATCCTTGCGTACATGAAAGTCCCCCAAAATGTAGTGAATGCAGTATTCTTATGATCATCAAGATGCACTGCTATGTAATTATACCCTGAAAAACCATCCATCATAGACATCTGAGTAGAACCAACTACCTTCTGTAAAATATGATCCATTTTAGGCAATGGTTAGTTGTCCTTTGAAGAAGCTCTGTTGAGGTTCCTGAAATATTTGCACAATCTTATTTCTCCATTCTTCTTCCTAAGAGGGACTAGATTGATAGCCCATTTTGAACACCTCAGTGGTACAATGATCTTAGCCTGAAGTAACTTCTTCAATTCCTTCTCAATGGATCACAATAGGAGGGGATTGATTTGTTTAAGTTTCTTCTTACAAGGATTCACACCATTGTTTAAAGGAATCTTATGTTGAATAAAATTTACATCAAAGGTATTTAAATCATCATAATACCAAGAAAAAACATATTTATATGATTTTAAGAGATTTATATATACCTTCGTTTATATTGTTGAGGGATCCATTTTGACAACTTGACCATCCAAGGGTCATCCTCTGAGCCTATGTTGCAATCCTCCACATGTTCATTAGCTTCCTATTCAACAAGTTTAGAAGCCACTTCATTGGATTTAAATATCCTCTACAAAGGAACTACACCCCATGGAATGGCATTTACCTTCAGCTGTAGAAAACTGTGTCCTTCGATATTTTCCTCCCATGTAGTTGGTTATTCTTCTGTCACTTCTTCTTCTTCTTGGTCAATCACAGAGTTTGACAATTTCCCAATGAATTCCATGAAGCGCTTTATATTCGCATTATTCTCAAACACTTGCCAGTGTTTCACATTGTCACGCATTGAGGGTCTGCACTTAACTTCAATTTCATACCTGAGCCATGGATTTTATGGTGGATTGAAATTGCTAGTAGTTACAGCTAAGGAATCGGCCATTCGATTTCCTTCCATGGGAAAGCATTTTAAATTAGACGCTGAGAAGAAGTTGTCTATAATTTCCCAAACCTCATTTTTGTATGCCCTTAACTGTGGGTGCTTAGTTTGCCATTGGTCCTCGATTTTCTTCATTACCAGTTACGAGTCTCCAAATACAGTAAGGCGGTAAATGTTTAGACTCTTCACTACTCTTAGGCCTAATAGAAATGCCTCATACTCTGCCACATTGTTGGTTACTTCAAATTATAATTTGAAAGAGAGTGGAATCAAGCTAACCTCTAGAGGTATAAACAATACCCCTTCTTCATTTCCTTCTTTAGAATTGGCACCATGAAAATACAGCTTCCATACTTTGCTACAATCTTTGAGTTGTTGGTCGTATTTAACTACAAGCCATACATGTGTTTCTTCTAAAATAAAGTCATGTTCTTCTATCATGAAGTAGGATATATCCCTTTCTGTCCCATACACAAAAGAATTATTTGGCAAATCAACCCTTGTGATTATTTTAACGAATATGGATTCTTTATTCAGTCTCCTTTCCCCTCCGCCAAATATAGGAATGGTAGCATAAGTTAGATCCAACTTGATGGAACCTTCGATATTTGATCCCCAATACCTGGAAAAAATCATACCAAATCTCACAAGGATGTCAGCAAATACAATGTCCATCACCGCACTTTTCAGTGGATCTGGGCCAAATTCACCACCAAGTCTTTGATCATCCCCAAGCACTTGATCCTCTTAGAGTCAAAATAATAGATATCTTTATATGGTATGGTTATCTGTAGACCTAATTGCTCCATTACTGACAATGGAATCAAATTATGAGAAGCTCCCAAGTCCAACATGAAATTATGGAGCAGGAGGTCATGTAATACCACGGTAACATAAAAAGGTGGAGTGGAGGGATCTTGTTCTTCAACATGAGGTTGAGAGACTACAATTGGCATTTCTTCATGCACGTTTAAACTATCAAGTGGTTGGGCTGAAGCAGAAAGAAATATAAATTGCGAGAATTTGGCCTTGTAGGTGGGTTGTTTCAAGAGCTCAGACAATGGTATTAGGATATTGAATTTCTTAATCTATTTCTCAAGGTTAAATATGGTAGGGCCTTTTTATGTAGTGCTAATTTCTACAGGCTTTATTTCCTTTTCATTGATGGGTCTAGTAGGGGGAAGTGATTTACCTTTTTTGATGACTTCACGCTTATAGTGGTTTAGATCCGAGGACTCTTTCTTTCTTGGAATAATTGGATCTGTAGGTCCCTTCCCTTTTTTAGTAGGCTTATGAGGCTCCTAGGATGAAGTATCTTTGTTTTGATCTTGTCCTCTTGATCTCTTTCGAGATGATCGCAAATTGTATTTCTTGTGCATCTGATCTGGCATGAAATCAATGAACTATTTCTAGTAGTCATCGATTTCGTCATCATCCAATGTTGCATCAAGTTCCTCCTCTTCTTCATATGTTTTGAGTTCTTTTCCTTGATCGGAGAAAGAGGAATAAAATTTCCCTTGAACATCACTTGTATCTGCTACTAGTTCCTCTGGATCATTCTCTATATACAATGAAGGATGAACATGATCTTGTTGCTCTTTCCTCTCCCTTTTCATTATTTGAAGGGATTCCTTCTCTATTTTGGATTAAAACCCCGATTAGTAGTAGGGAAGTTATTTATTTGAAGAATTTTATCCTCCAGCTCCATTTTTGTCAGTTTTCTTGATAATTTATTTATCAAATTATCAATATCCGGTATCCTCTATTCTTGAGATTCTCTTCCTTGACTTGAGGAGGATGCCTCCTATTTTCCCCCTTTCTTATCTCCAAATTCAATTCTGCTTCTTGACTTCCCTATGGAGGTAATGTTTTCTTCTACCTGAAGGGCATCAATTTGAATCTAGTCCAAGGTAGGACTTCCTCTCTCTAAGAGTAAAACCAAATTCTAAATCAAAGGCCCTATTAAAGACTACTCAGGAAGTGGTCTGTGGAGGTTTGATTTCAGTAGGAAGATTTTTGTATAGTTTATTAAATCTTTTTATGAAATCTGAGATATCCTCACCATATTTCTTCTTAAAATCATTAAACACAGTGAGAATGTATCCATGGTATCTCTTCTCACCCCATTTCTACATAAAGGAGTTCTCCATTTCTTCCTAAGTTTTATTGATAGAATTTGGAAATAATTTAAACCATTTCCTGACTTCCCCATCCAAAGACTGGATGAAAATCCTCAGCACTACATCCTGGTGCTCAACATTTATACTTTCTATAAAGGCACAGAAAATTTCTATATGTCTCTACACTGTTATGTCAACTTCTTCATTATACCTAGAGTAGGAGCTTTGAGATAGTCCAGTGGCATAACATTTACGGGTTGAGGAAGGTTTAGGGGAGTATACTTTTTTAGCAAGAAATCTGGGACAACCAATTGGATTAGAGGTGGTGGTGCTTGAGTTACAGAATGAGCCTGAGGTGTTACCAATGATAAGATAGTTGGCTGATAGTGGAATGAGAAACTATTCATACTGTGGGTTGACTGCTCTGGAGTTTATCTTTTATCTCCTCAACTTCTTCTTTGACCTCTAGAGAGGCATAACTAAGTAACTGACAACTTTTGGGAGGATATACTAGAACTATAGGAGGAAATTCGAAACAATGGATTACGACCTTCTGTGAACTAGATGATGAGGTTTCAAGAAATGAAGAGACAATAGCATCAATATTTGGAGTCTTTTCTTTCAAAACTCTTCTAAATATTATTCTTTTTGGGTTAGATAAAGATGAAATTTCTTTTCTAAGAGGTATCTAAGTGGATATGGGGCCTATTATAAGCCAAAATGATCAAATAAAATTACAGGCAGTGGAGTCGCCAACATGTTTATAAATTAATTGATCCAGTGGACTCGCTAATGTGTTTATAAATGAATTCATCCAGTGGATTTGCCAATGTGTTTATAAATGAATTCAGCTAGTGGAGTCTCCAAGGTTAGGAACTGTAAACCCGCACTTTCATTGCTCACCTGAGAAAGGGAATATAGATATTTGTCATACCGAGGGGAAATTGTTTTTAATCCATTCCATGGAAATGGTGCCAGAAATATGATGTCACTTTTTCTAGAACTTGTCGTACCAATGCTTCAGGCGATATGAAATCTTCCTAGAGATAGCGTTATATTGAACAAGGAGACCAGTGCCTATGGCATCTTAAAAAGTACTTCACATATTTATATTAAATAATTTTAGCAATTTAGTTTGTCACAAATAATGTAAATGGGTTTGATTCAGAACCATTCATAAAGGTACAATATATGAAGTAGCTTGTACACTTGAGTACTCAAGAAATAATCTCCAAGTTAATGTGGCCAAATCAAATTAGGAATGTGCAAATATTTCATTGTCAAAAAATATTAATGGGAGAGGACAATAGAAGAGGAGTCCATCATATAAATCTATAGGTCTAAGAATTCTATATATCAAGACTTATAGAGAAGCGAGTGAGAAAGAGTGTTCTGAAATGCTAAGATGCATTGAGCACCTTTTATAGACTTGATTTCCACCATGAAACAAGAATTATCCATCAACGTTTTCATTTAAATGGATTTATATCTAAAAGGAAATACAGCTAGCTGCTACTTGACATGCAATCTGTGAAGAATTTTAAAAACCTATGACAATACAAAGAAAGAAGAAGATACTACAAATCTAATAAGTTGCAATCACCTGGATCTTTTTATTAATCTCTTGAAGGTAAGAAACATACAACAAGCTTCATACAGACCTTTAGGAAAATAAGAAAAGGTCTCGTAAGAGAGGTCTTTCCCAAAAATTCTAAACTTTTCTTAAGTGTTTCTTCCCTCCTTTTATAAGGAGAGGGAGATCTTGAAAATCAGTTACAAAAATATCTTAGGCCTAAGCATCCAATTTTATGCTTGACTAGATGTCTCGGTGTGCAGGTTCTATCACCTCAAATTATTACAACAGAAATATGTTTTCTTTAAAATAAAATATAATAACATACTAACAAAACAACTGAATAACAAAACATGTGAAAATTGAATGATGATTGTAAAAATGTCTTCATGGCACTTAATTTTATGACGTTTGGTCTAACCATGTTTCTGCCACATTATGCTTCATACACTCTTGGATAGTTCCATGTCACTTTTGGTCTCATTAGCTTTAATTCTTCCCTTTACACAGCCGAGAGTGATCACCCATGATTACCATTTCTGAGCGCAGCTGCCAACTCATTTGTCACCTTTTGCTTTCTTTAACAATTTATCAGAACCAATCCTACCCTATGAAACAATCATACAAGTGTATCAGAGCTCAGAGATGAGAGGTATTAAGCTGAATAGAATCTATAAAACTGTGATTGCCAATCTCCTTTTCCCCCCTCTACCATAGTCCCTTGTGATCAGTTTCTTTGGTATTTTAAGATCTCTGACCAGAGGGTGAAATTGTAGACCCATATATCATAGCCTAACAAAATCAAAACTTTTATGTGGTATATCACTTGATAATACGCTGGATCAAAACCTTTCAATAATATGAGCCCTGGGGGCTTAGGTGGAAACTTAATGATTGAGGCTTGGGGACTTAAGGCCAAAGCCTTTTGGGGCTTAAATCCGTGGATGGAATGGGGTTTGATTCTTTGAATCATTCTTGTAAAAATTTTATAAATAGCATCGCACTTGTGTGGACTATTCCACTGGGTGTTGTACATGCTAGTAGTTCAACTATCTTAATATAGGTTAAAGCAACATGCATTACAAGTGTCCAAATAATAGCCTTACAAATGAATAAAATATGTGTGGAAATGTTCTAGACTATTAACAAGCTTCTGAATTAAGCGAAAGTTCCAAGACACATCCTTACACCATTACATCACTTACCCTGATGGTGGGGCATTGAAGCCACTACTCGCTCCTTACATTAGGGGATTTTTGAGGTCTAAAATGGGCCTCCTAAGGAAATTATAAAATAATAGTGGAAATAAAAAAATAAGATTAAATGAAATCAATAAATTTTAGAGGGAAAAACAAAAAACTATTTTTTCAACTCATAATTTCAACTTATCTCCCTATGGGTTTACTCAAATTTTGAGTAGAAACACTCGTTGGATGCATAATTTGATTCCCCATCCAAGGAGTACCCATGTTGCATACTTTCAATGGACCCTATTACACGAAAAATGAGAAATGCATGAAAAACGTGATTGCAATCACGTTTTGCATGTATTTCTCACTTTTCATGTAGTAGTGTCCATTGAAAGTATGCAACATGGGAACTCTTTGGATGAGGAATTAAGATTTTCATCCAATGAGTACTCTCGCTCAAAATTTGAGTAAAACCTTAGGGAGATAAGCTAAAGATACAAGTTGAAAAAGTAATTTTATTATTTTATTATTTTTATTTTTTTACTCCAAAAATTGTGAATCATCCCCCATGGTTGACATCATCATATTTAATCCTATTGGTACTTATAAAGTTTATTTTGGTTGTACATTTTTCTTAGGAGGCCCATTTTAGAGCTCAAAAATCCCCTAATGAATCCCCTAATGAAGAAAATATTGCAAACTTTCAAGGCTATGTCAGAGGAACCAAGATGAAAAGTAATTTTCATGTGCAAATGAGGGGTATTTATAGCCAAGAGTAAAACTGACCCTTGTGATTGTTCAACTTCCCTCACGATTGTTTGAATTACATGACTCTTCAACTTTACATGACTCTTCAAATTTACATGTGGGTCTCTTGGAATTCCATGTTACATTACATTGATTACAAAAGCGTGGTCCAAAATAGTGATGTGGTCGAGATGACTCATGGAATGACTTGACACGAAAAAGATGGAATGTTCAGGTTGTTGTTGGTGTGCATGTCGAGTTGTAGTTTTTCTAAGTGATGAATGTGCTCTTGGTGTATCATAGATTCACCTCTGCATGGCAAGGTGTGTGAAGTCTTCGATGGTCGTAGTGTTTGCTTGATTTTTAACGTGCATGTCTCTCCTTCTCTTGTACTTTAGCATGCTCCAAATTTTCATCTGTTCGTGAACAAGTCTCCTTGCATGCACTCCCTGTTCATCTTATTCGTCATCGTGCCATGTCTCATCCATGTACTTATATCTACAATCACTCATGATGAGACAACATAAAATCTAGAAATCTCCTAGTATACACATGAAAATACTTTGGGGAAAGCCTCAGCTAAAAACCCCACACTATTGTATTATCATACATGGTCGAAATACATAGGAATTATACAAAGCCTTAGCTCTCACAACTAGCCAATTCTCAGTACAATCCTCACAAATTCTCATAGGAAATCTTGGCTTCTCTCCAACCTTCCTCTTTTCCCTCCAAGCTCCTATTTCCTTGTGGATGATCCTCCTATTTCCAAGTGGACAAACTCGTTCAAAACTCTGCAATCCTTAAGGATAATGAGCACGATTACTTTTCAGAGGGAGAATGGAGCTTCGCTCACCTTAACAGATGTGATGTATGTGCCTGGACTAAGGAAGAACTTGGTATTCGTCATGATGTTGGAGGACAAAGGCTTTGATGTTGTCTTGAATAAAGGAAAGGTGTTCCTAAGACACATAGCCACAAGTCAGACCAAGAGGATAGGGATTCGGATGAAGAATCTCTATAAACTAGAGGTAGATGATTGTGCAACATTGAGTGCCAAAGTAGAATTGGTGCAAAGCCAAGACACTGGTGAGTTGTGGCACATGCGGTTGGGCCATTTACATCATGGGGCCTTGAAGATAATGCAGCAGATATCTACATGATTTCCCAAAGGTAAACTTGAGCAAGTTGACACATGCAAAGGTTGTGCCTTGGGAAAATACACCAAGTCCTCTTTTCATGTTCGAGATATTCATGTAGAGGCTATCTTAGAGCAAGTTCCTACTGATTTGTGTAGACTATTCTCGACAACATCCATAGCGAAGTAAAGGTATTATGTGATTTTCGTTGATGACTATTCTCATAAATGCTAGATTTGTTTCATGCAAAAGAAGGACCAAACCTTCACAAAGTTTTGTGAGTTCAAAGCTTTCGTCAAGAAAGAGTCAGGGAAGAATATCAAGGCCTTGAGAAGTGACAACAGTGGAGAATATGTCTCTCAAGAGTTTAAGGACTTCTATGCAGTGAAAGGAATTAAATGAGAATTGACGGCACCTCATGACGCACAACAGAATGGGGTGGCTGAAAGGAAGAACATAACTATTGTAGCGGCAACATGGGTAATGCTGCATGACCAAGGCCTACCACTTCGTTTGTGGGATGAGGCATGCAACACAACAGTCTATTTGTAGAATCGAAGCCTGCATCACATACTTGGGATGAAGACACTATAGGAAGCTTTCTCCGATAAGAGACCAAATGTGGGTCACTTCAAGATATTTGGCTCATCGGTATATTGCCATGTGACAAAGGATGCACAGAAGAAGCTTGAGTTGAAAACAGAGTTGGGGATATTTGTGGGTTACACTGATACACCTCACAACTATCGGGTGTACTTGCCTACCAGTCGAAGGATAGTGGTTCACAGAGATCTCAAGTTTGATCAGCAGAAGGCCATGTAAGTTTCCCTTGAGATGGAGCTTCAACTATAGGCTGTGGAGGAACCGTTGGTTCCTAAGGAGGAGGAGCCTCAGACTGATGCGAAGCAACCACATGTAGAGGTTCCAAGAGTGGAGACATCCACTCAAGCAGAGTCTTCTAGAGATGGATGGAAGCACACAAGAGAAGCTGACACATTGTTGGAGGATGTGAAAGAGAATGTGGGAGCGCCATATTCTTAGAGCAGATAGAGGAGGTCACCTGAGAGGTACACTGGATACATGGCCCTTGCTGGGGAATGTGTTGAGACCGAGCCATCTTCCTTTGAGGAGGTAGTACAATAGCCAATTTGGGTTGATGCAATGGTGGAGGAGTATGACTCAATAGTTCATAACAGTGTTTGGGACATGGTTTTGAGATAGAAGAACAAGTTAGTTGTGAGTTCCCATTGGCTTTACAAGGTAAAGCAAGCTGTTGACGGTAGTGTGGAGAAGCATAAAGCAAGATTTTTTGTCTATGGCTTTTCACAGGTCAAGGGGATTGACTATGATGAGAATTTTTCTCTTGTCACAAGGTACTCATCTATCAGATCTATGTTGGCACTATCAACATAGATGGGTTGGAAAATCCATCAGATGGATGTGAAGACTGGATTCCCCAATGGCTAGATTGATGAAGAGGTGTACGTAGAGCAGCTGGAAGGTTTTGAGACCTTCGATCATGAGTCACATGTGTGCCGACTCACAAGAGCATTGTACGATCTGAAGCAAGCACCTTGTGCTTGGTACACTAGGATAAACAACAACTTCACCAGGTTTGGCTTCACAAAGAGTGAAGCAAATGGGAACCTATACCACATCGTGGTGAAAGGTAAGTTGTTGATCATCATACTTTATGTTGATGATCTCATATTGACTAGTGATGATAATTTAATTATGTCTTGCAAGGAGGACCTTTCAAGAGAATTCGAGATGAAAGACATGGGTCTCATGCATTACTTCCTTGGCATGGAAGTGTGGCTGAAGGATAGGGAGTTGTTTGTGTCTTAGGGCAAGTATGCCAATGAGCTACTTAGGATATTGCACATGGATAAGTGCAAGCCCATGCAGACTCCTCTAGTAGGTAACTGGAGGAAGGAGATTGCTACATGAAGAGAGGTGGTAGAGGCTACTGTGTACAGGAAGCTTGTGGGTTCACTGATGTACTTACAAAACACATGACCAGATTTGTGCTATGCAGTGAACCAACTAAGTCAAGCAATGGTTCAACCTACCAAGATGTTTTGGAAGGCAAAAAAGCATGTATTGAGATACCTCAGAGGCACATCTCAGTATGGATTATGGCAAAGATGGATAGAGGGAGTGAAGCTACAGGGTTTCACTGATGTTGATTGGGTAGGGAGTCCATCAGATCAGAAGAGAACATCGGGAGGGATTTTCAACCTTGGGTCAGTGGCAGGTTCTTAGCATAGCAGGAAACAGAGGTAGGTTGCACTTAGCTTGGCAGAGGAAAAATACATGGCTGCAAGTCAAGAAACACGTGAGGCCAAATAGATGCGGAAAATCCTAGTTGGTTTGTTTGATTAGAGGATGGATCCAGCTGTGATCTATTGCGATAATTAGAGTTTTATCAAACTCTTTGAGAATCTAGTATTTCATGATAGGTCCAAGCACATCTACATCTGGTATCATCATCTCAGAGACTGTGTAGCTAGGAGGATCATGTTGCTGCAGTATATTTGACTGAGGAGCAAGATGCTGACATTTTGACAAAGGCATTGTCAAAGTGTAAATTTGAGTTCCATAGAGACAGGATCAGGGTGACAGATAATCCCTTTCTTGTTGAGAGGGAGTGTTGAAATATGGCAACAAGAATATTCCAATTTAATTTGTCCTTGAATTAAATTGTGAATTAAAATCAAATTTAGTCTTAACAGCTATCTGGAAATAATTAATTTATTTATTTTAAATCAATTAGTTGGAGAAATTCAAGTTAGAAGTCTTTTTGAAGTCATGCAAGAGTTATCCCTTAAACTAAGGAGATAAGATTGAGTTATATTTGAGTTATAATTAGTTAACTCAGTTTATTGAGTTAAGTCTAGTTAAATTAGTTCAAAACTATTTGAGGAACTAATAGTGAGTTAACAATCAATGGATGCATTAATTCACTTAGCTAGTGCTACTCCATTTAATTGAATATTCCCTCATCATAAACTCACGCATGTCTATTCCAAGAAAGACCTAGTTAAGATAAATGTTCAAGGACAATGTACTATTAGTTGCATGTGTATTCTCATGGAGAAAACTCATGCATGCAGTTGAGGATTTATCCTTGAATATTGTGTATTTTTGAAGGAGGTTATCCACTTGGTAATAGGAGGATCATCCACAAGGAACATCACAAGGAAATAGGAGCTTGGAGGGTAGAGAGGAAGACTAGAGAGAAGCAAGGAGTTCCTATGAGCATCTATGAGGATTATACTGAGAGCTGGCTAGATGCGAGAGCTTAGGATTTCTATAATTCCTATGTATTTCCACCATGTATGATAATACAATAGTGTGGGGTTTTTAGCTAAGGCTTTCCCCAAAGTATTTTCATGTGTATTGTGCCATTGATTCTTCTTCTTCTGGTTATATTTTTCAGCTCAATCTTTAAGCTTCCGCAAATTGATAGTAGAAGTAGGCTATAGTATTTTTCTTTGATTTATATTGCATTATCAAGTCACCCTACATAGATTTTCTACAACAGGATATTCTATCAAAATATTGCTTAAGGAGGCCTTCGAGAAACAAAGGAATGTGATGATGGATAACTTTTCCCAGATCCTTCAATGATTGCCCACTGGTGGCACATCCACATCCAACAACCACTCTATAGGCTCCACTCCTTTTAAGGTACATGTAAACTTTCACATTCCCATATTTGAGAGCAAAATAGATGCATACGTTGTAGATAAATGGTTAAATCTTCTAGAAGGATATTTTTCTATCCATGATTTTTCCAGTTGGGAAAAGATTACTTTTTCTTTTCTCAAAGCTACCCCACACGTGAAGGATTGTTGGGAAACCTATTGTGAGCAAAGGGATGAAAGTACGACCTCACTATTTTCAGCTGAACCCACTTGGAATTAATTCTGAGATACCATCATGGAGTAGTACTACCCTTTCTGGAGCTATGACGATAAATATATAAAGTGGACCACGATGCAGTAGGGAAGGGACCAAGATGTGCTAGATTTTACCAATGTTTTTCATACCCTTTGCATGAAGTTGGGTATTAACGATTCTAAGAAACATTTGCTACTCAAGTATTGCAATTGCCATCAAGCTCGAACAAAATTTTAAATAGAAGAAGCGAGACTTTGGATCTGCGAATCTGAAGTAAGGGAAATGTACCCCCAAACTGTAGAACAAAGGACAAAGCCAAGGTTGGGCAGACAAGGACAACCCATTAAAGCCGAAAGTAAAGAACAACATCGTGAAGCCAAAGAAGGACACTGGAAAGTGGTGTGAGTTCCATAACAACACCACTCAAAACACAAGTGAGTGTCAGGCCAAGTAGTCACTAATGGCCGAGTTAAATGCTTCAAAATCATATGCATGTTCTGAATTTGAGTCAGAACCCAACAAGGTGAATGACAAAGGTAAGTAAATTATTGATGTGGAGCCTAGTGCAATTATTTCCACCATGAAGATCCAAAAGGAGGAACCTAAAGATCCAAAAGAGGAGGAGTGCCTCTCCCCCTCCCAGATGTGGGTAGATGGTTCCCCTCTATAGTTCAGTGTCAACAGTGGGAGCCAAAAGAACCTCATTCTAGTAGAGGTCATGAAGCAATTGGGCTTATTGACCACAACACACCCATAGCTATACACCATCAGGTGGCTTCATTAAGGAAGGGATCTTCGTGTGAGCCAACAGTGTCACCTTCCATATAGCATTAAGCCCTTCACAGATGAGTTATTATGTGACATTGCTCACATTAATGTTTTTGATGTATTATTAGGCCAACCATACTTGTGGAATCAACATGTTCTATAATAGTCAAGGCCTCGTGTTGTTATTGTTACCTTGGGAAATGAGTTGCACAGGATACCGTTGGTAGCACTGCCTACCGTCATATCTTTAGTTAATGCAAATCGATGGAGTAAGCTCATCTCCAAAACTGGGAAATTTGTTTTCCTAATGATACACCCTCAGGGAAAGAAGAATATGTTGGCCACGACCTATAGATAGGGCCCCTCTGCAAGACAACAACAGATGTAAAAGGTCGTGGATGAGTACAAGGACACCTTCTCCTCCCTCACAGGGATGCCTCTGCTCTGTCAGGTTAAGCACTCATCAACCTGACCCAAGGTGCATCATTGGCCAATGGACCAATCTATCGGTGCTCCATTCTGTAGAATGAAGAAATCAAGAGGTAGATTTAGGAGTTGTTGCAGAAAGGTCACATCGGACTGAGTTCATCGCATTGTTGGAGCTCAATCATGTTGGTACAGAGAAGGATGGGGCTTGGAGACTTTGTATTAACTATGGGGTGCTGAAAAAGATCATTGTCAAGAATCAGTACCCAATCCCATAGATTGATGATCTTCTGGACGAACTCAAGGGGGGGAAATATTTTCAAAAAGATCAACTTGAAGTCCAGATATCACCAAGTAGCAATAAAACCCTCTAATGTGTGGAATTCTGCCTTCAAAGACAAGGAGGGCCTTCTCAAATAGTTGGTTATCCATTTTGGGTTGATGAATGCTCATGTAACCTTCATAAGGCTGATGGATGACATATTGCAACCATTCACCAGCTCATTTGTAGTGGTATACTTGGATGACATCCTGATCTCTAGACAGAGTTGGGAAGAGCACCTGCACACAACATCCAATAGGTTCTCCAAACACTAGAGCAACACAAGTTGTGAGCCAATTTGGAGAAGTGGACTTTTGGCATGACCCAGGTTTAGTATATGGGATACATTATTGATGAACAAGGGGTGCATGTGGATCTAACCAGGATCCAAGTCATTCGGGATTGGAAGCCCCAACCACTCTGACAAAGCTCCTCAACTTTCTAGGTCTTCCCAATTTCTACCGCAGGTTCATGTTGGGGCTCTCTCATATCACTTGGCCCTCGAGTCAAGTCACCAAGGGAGAGCAAAAGAAATTTTTTTTTGGTTGAAATCTCAATAGAAGGCATTCGTAGAGTTGAAACATCGCCTTTGCTCTGTACCAGTGCTCACATTACTAGACTTGTAACAACCATTTGAGATCATGAAATATGCCTCTAACTATGCTATTGGGGCAGTCCTTACTCAACAGGGGCATCCAATGGCATATTATAGTGAGAAAATTTTAGACACAGTCTGGAAGTATCCCACTTTTGACAATGAATTGTATTCCATTATGAAGGCCTACCGACAATGGAATAATTACATTTTGGGGAAGGAAATGGTCATCCACATAGACTACTGACCCCTGGAGTTCATACAAACATAAGGGAAGTTGCAAAATGATCACCATCAGAAGTCATCCACATACCTGCGATAGTTCCATTTGAGTATCAAGTATAAGAAGGGTAGCACCAATAATGTTGCATACTTCCTCAATAGACCACCGATCATGGCATTAGCCATAGTGATCCACTCTTATGGGCATGAGAGTTCTGATTGGCCACTTCTCTACAAAAGTGGCCTAGAATTCAGCCACACATACTAGATGCTCTTGTAGGGTCAGCAAGCTCAATATTTTCATGTCCAGGATGCCCTTTTATGCCACCTAGGACACCTTTGTGTTGCCTCAATCGAGCGTGCCAAGATGATTTGTGAAGCACACTACAACCGGTATGTTGGGCATTTTGAGGTCGAGAAAATGGTGGCGGTATTAAAGAATTATTTCTATTGGCTAAATCTTCGACAGGATATTAGGAAGTATGTTATGAAACCAACTCAAGAAAAATATAGAAAAGATAGATCAACGCCTTAGAATTCAGCCTCTTCGAGGGGGCAACCTCCTTTACATTACATAAATGAACAATTCTTGGATGATA
>APFE031696701.1:140979-173950 GCA_000404065.3 Pinus taeda
ATTTTTGGAATATGGTGGGTCTTCGATCCAACATTAGAGTCAATGGAATCATGATTAACATTTCTTTTGTTCTCATCATGATTTTCCTTTACTACCCTTTCACCCTTAGTGACCCTTCCTTGTAGCAACTTATTCATATTTATCTTCAATTCTTCCATGTCTGTCTTCAAATCTATCTTCAAATCATCCATCTTAGCTTCCACGTCATTCATCTTAGCTTCTACACCTTTCTTCAAACAATCCATCTTATATTATGTTCCTTTTTGTGCAAGTGACACTTGTTGCACTTGGTCTCGTAATTTTGATATATCATGTTGCATTTCTTCCTCTTCTTCATTAGTCATGCTAGAGCTTTCAGGTCGCCTACTAGTGTTTCCATTTTCTTTCTTCAGGGCATCAATTACTGATAATAATGCTTCACTATACCCTTTGAATTTCTTCAAAATAAATTTTCAAACCAAGCTTAAGCAAACATTTTAAAAAATATACACACCTTTTTTCACCTTGTAGGAGCTCGATATTGCCTCTGATGTATCTCTGCAATTTTGGATCATCCAGTTCTGAAATTGCGACCTATGGTAGCCCTCTATGTCCTCTTTCCAATGCCACTAGTCTGACCCCAATTGGATTCTCCAATGAAAAGTTATGCCAAATCTCCCACAGTGACCTGATTATAGACTAATTCAGTAGAGCGAACTTGTACGACGTTCCACGAGTCCCTGTTTCGACCTCTGGCTCTGAAAAATATATAGAAAATACTACAGTCTGTCCTATTTCTGCAGCTTTTTACGAAATTGCAATCCAATGCTTAGAGAAAAAGTTATGATGATTTTCCCTAGGTCACCTGTTTAGAATGTAATTCAGGAGTCTGCAAAAAGACCAACTTCCTTAGATCATATCTCCGCAATTATAGGACAAAATGCTCTGAAATTCGGACTCGAGATTTATCGCGATGTCTTCTCAAATGGGTTTTGTTTTCAACTTCTGAAACATCGCAGAAAAAAGTTATAGCGAAAATGCCACGATGACCTGTTTGGAGCAGCGAAACCCTAGAATCCAAAGCTCTATACCAAATGTTATGAAACCAGCTCAAGAAAAGATAGAAAAGATAGATCAACGCCTTAGAATTCAGCCTCTTCGAGGGGGCAACCTCCTTTACATTACATAAATGAACAATTCTTGGATGATACAAATGAAAAGACCTCCTTTCTATATATAGGAGTCTAAGGGGTCATAACATAATTTGAGCCGACATAACAATAATAATAATGTAAGGTCACAATAATAACAATAGTGGGCTTCTATGGGGCACAATAGCAACAATATGGGCACTACATGGGTACATCAATATAATAAGTGGATTGCACTAATAACAATAAGGGGTTACACTAGTAGTATAGGGGCCTAACAAAGTACATCACATCCTACACTTCCTACGCCATTGTGAAACTGACCATCAAGAAGCAAGGTCTCTATACTCCAATACCTACCCCTAGTCGACCTTGGAAATCCATCTCCATGGATTACATGTCAGGGCTTCCTTCTACTAAGCATGGCAACGACTATGTTTTTGTGGTCATTGACATATTCTTGAAGATGGCCTTTATGGTGGCCTGCAAGAAGAATATCACAACATAAGGCACTGCTAAACTCTTCTTTAAATGAGTGTGGGTACACTATGGGATTCCACAGCCTATCATCTCAGATCGAGACAACACGTTCCTCAATACAATTTGGTCGAGTCTTAGGTCGATGTTGGATACCATGCTCACTAAATCCACAACTTTCCATCCCCAAACTGATGGCTAGACAGAGGTGTTACACAATATTTTGTCACGCCTCCTACACTTCCCTATGACATACCCTGAAGTTCCCAAAACATGATCATTATATAGTATACTCATCAATGAATACAACACAGATCCTTCCTTTAACTTTTCTTGGAAAGTCCCTAGAGGTTTCCCTGAAGAAATGGCTCTTAGAACCCTAAAATGAGAGTCCTTGCTCTTATGAGACTCAAAGCTATGATGATTATTATTTCACCTTGTTAAGCCAGTGATGACATCACTATTTTCTCTCTCATACTTTTGATGGTCTCAAAAGGAATTTTTCCCAAAGAGGATGAGGAGCTTTGTGATCTAGAAGCTTCTAGAGCGGCAAATTGGAGGTGGTTTTGTATAGATGAGGTCGAATCCTCCTAATTTGACCTCTTGGTCTCATCCCTATTGTTATCGGGAAATCTAGTGTCCATTCAGAGTTGCTAGTCCCACTAAGATGGGTAGCTATCTTAGAACTAAAAAAACTAAAGTTACTTGTGTTTTCCTTTATGAGAAGTAGATGAGAGAGAAGAAGAGAGTACCAACCTCATTCTTTCGCTTGGCTCCTTTCTTGTTTCCTCTCTCCTTTGACGGATCTTTGCCACTCCTTCCTCGCTTGTCTCGGTTTTAAAGAACACCTGTGGAGTCAAAGCAGCATAATACTATCAAAGCATAGAGATCTACAATCATAAGCAATATAGGATTAGATATATATTGGCCACACAAATGCATATATCAAATCAGACATACAAGAATGTGGAGGAAAACTGAAATAGCTTTATTGATAGAAAGAGTAGAAGAGAGGATTACAACCCATTGATCTAACCTAGCATCATCCTCCCAGCATGAAAGCCCTTCCTGACCTCATGAAAATCTTAGATCACCCCAACACTATGATGTTCCACAAAGAAACCAACAGCACTTCCTTACAAAATACAAGATTCCAGCCTCTGGATCTCTTGGATGAGGGATCCATATATAGATGTTTGCAGGTGGGTGAGTCAGATTCTGAGATTTTGATTAGTGTCCTCTCTATGATAGTTCTTGGTTCCACTTGGAGATTCATGATCTCTTACTCATCCCTGGGTGAATTTAGGGAGGTAAGTGTCACAGGAGAAGTTTTTGGAAGATTCCATGATCACCCACCTTACAAATTGTCTCTGCCATTTGTCTACTCTCGCCCATCACACCCTACATAAGGGCTTTTCAGTATGCATCACACTTTTTGCATGTGGCAGGTGAGATGCATTATGGTCTAGTTTTGACTAGTTCTGAGCAGTTTTCCATGGAGAACTTCTAGGAGATGATGTAATCAGCTGACCTTGTTCCTTTAGGGTGTGAAACAACACTTTTAGGGACTCAGAAGCACTTGGTTTATGGAAATATGTGATTGGGGTTGCAGTTCCCAAATATGTCTATAACAGTATGGGTCCTTGGTGATAAGAAGGTCATACTCACATAGTTGAGCTATAGAGTCATGTTATACTTTTGAAAAATATTTCTGCAGACTCTGCATGTTCTTAGGAGGAGCATGGACAGTATAGTGCATCTCAGCATGTACTAAGGGGGAGATTATCTTGGTTCGTCCTTTTAATTTGATGTCAAAGGGGGAGAGTATCTTGGTGCTATTTGATATATCTAACGGGTTCTACAGCTTGAAGTGATAAGCACCAATATGGTTTCCATCAAGTAGAAAGGGAGATATTATTGGCATTATGGTACCAGTGTTGTCCTTGATGGAAACTCACATATATGATAACCAGATGATGTATCCACAGGTCAGTTCAGAAATGATAAAGTGATGCATGATCGTAACTCACATTGTAACATGTCAATTCATAGGTAACAGAGTAATGGCACAAAAGAACAGGATGATGGGACAAAGGATTGGAGATCAGAATCAAGAAATTGAGGAAAGAGAATGTTTTAGGTTATATATATTGTTTAACCTAGTCCAAGTCACGTATACACATGGGTACACAAAATAAAAGGTGCGTATATGTATGCACGTAGTTTTCACAGAAGGAAAAACATGTATGTGATGGAAAATTAAGGTTAAAGAATACCAAGGGTCCATACCATGGTATTAGCCCACAATATTGAGTAGAATAAGGGTTACTTGATCCTGTATAAGAATATCATAGGTTCTAAGTGTTGTTTTGGTACATGGTATTGACAAAGGCTCTAAGTATATAAGGAGGAGAAGATCAAATGGAAAAGGGGGAGGTGATGAAAATTTGATGAAGAGTTAGATCAAAAAGAAAATATGCATGTTATGGGTTTTTGATGCTTTTATTGATTGGAACTATGTATGCACCTGAGCATTTGATGATGGATGAGATATAATAGATATAAAATCATTATGCACTAATGATGGATCAAGATAATGAGACCTGAAATGACTTATAATTGTATGATCTCATAATGATAGGCTAGATCTGAGTGCTAACACATGTTTTATCCTTTAAATGTTATGATCTGGGTATATCTGAAGTATTGAAAATCTGCAAAGTTATAAGTCATTATTTGTAGATCTATACGTAGGTTCGCCTCTATGAAGGTGTGCATACACGCATATTTGGCACATCCAATTATCCTATGTAAAGTAAGGGCTTGTTGTTCAAAAATGACTTATTTATTTGATCAGTGTTGTTGTTTTACTATTGTTTATCAATGATGTATTCATTAGATATGAAGTTAAACTAATTGTATAAGGAGATTGAGTTTGGCTGACTGATTGATTGAGTAAGAAGGATGATATTTGTTTCTATCTAATTAGAACTCTATAATATGACAATAGATCTTTAGAATGTCTTTGGTTATTATAGCTTTTGGTTTAGAAGTTTTATGATTAAGTGTCTTTAGAGGTATACGTAGGTAAGGTTATAGAAAGAATCGTACACATGCAATTTTTCCTCATTGAAGTAGTGTATACATTCTGACATATGATTTTTGAGATTGCAATTGGTTCTGGTTGTTGAGGTGGTGTTTTGAGTTCAGTTTTATGTACTAGTTATAGTGATCTAACTCTTCCAATTGATTGGTTGAATTTTGATTAAGTGTCGGTTGATTGGGTTTTGAATGAATGGTTGATTCAGTTGTATAAGAAATTGATGATTGGGTGATTTAGTTGTTTCAAAGGTTTTATTTATTGGTTGATTCAGTTGTGTCAGAAGTTTCAATGATTGGTTGATTCAGAAATAGATGATTGGGTTTTAGTTATGTCAGAAATTGATGATCTGGTTTCAGTGATTGATTGATTCAGATATGTCGGAGATAAATGACAGTGTTACCGTGATGAGTTACAATTTAATTTTTGATATTGGGCTTAAGTGTTGATAATCGGTCTAGGATGAAAATTTGATGAAACGTGGCCTACAAGTTATGATGTGTTGAAGCAGATGGATCTAGTTTGAAAAATTGATGAAACGTGGTCCATGAAGGATGCTGAGGGTTGGAGAATTCAGTGAGGAAGTCGAGGCTTCCTGTTAGTAGTAGCTGGTGATCAGATCAGGGGGTTGTAGTTCCCTTCTAGTAGCAGCTAGAGAACGAGTGAAGGTTGTAGCCTTTTGTAGGTTGGCACCTACATACTAGTACAAGTTTACACCCATACAAGAACCAGAGGGTTGTAGCTCCCTTCCAGTAGAAGATGGAGAACGAGTGAAGGTTGTAGCCTTCTGCAGGTGGGTTCCTGCATACTGGTATGAGTATGCACTAGTACAATATTATAAACATCTTTTTATTTATATTAAAAAGAAGACAGAGATGACAACAATAGGTGGTTTCCCCTGCATTGGGTTTCCACCTTAAATCTTGTTTTTCATGTGCGTTTCTTATGTGTGATGTTTTATTTATTACAGCACATGGTTATTGTTTATCTAATGTTTAATAAAGTACTGTTGCACTGGCTGAAGACAAACATATGATGAATTAACTGAATCATAAGTTCACTGGATATAAGCTAATTTTCTTAAGAATAGACGTGTACACACACAAATTCCTTTCAGTAAATTCGTGTATAGAAGTCTAAATATGAAATGTAAAAAGTTATTGATTTGAAAATATTGATTCACCCCCCCTCTCAGTATTTTTTCCAACATAATTCTCTAGCTAATTTCGTGTGTTTAATGAATAGTGTATTGCATCCTTATCTGGACAGGTTTGTGATAGTGTTCATTGATGATATATTGATATACTCTAAGAATGAGGAAGAGCATATAGAGACCCTGGAAGCAGTTTTAAGATTGCTGAGAGAGAATTAGTTGTATGCCAAGCTTAGAAAGTGCAGTGTTTTTCAGACTAAAGTTCATTACTTGGGAGATTTTGTTTCTAAGGAAGGTATGGCAATGGAGCTGGAAAATATTAGAGCTATCATGGAGTGGCCATCTCCTAGGAATGTGGATGAGGTTAGATCATTCATGGGACTAGAAGGCTATTATAGGCGATTCATCAGGAACTTCTCATGGATTTCCTATCCTATTACATCATTACCTATAAAAGGTAAGAAGTTTGAATGGATTGAGGATTGTGTAGCTAGTTTTGAGTAGTTGAAGCATTTGCTTACAAATGCTTTAGTCTTGAAGGTTGTAGATCTTGACAAAGATTGTCTTATGTATAGATGCTTGCAAGGGAGGACTTGGTGCATTCTTGATGTAGGAAGGACAAATACTATCCTATGAGTCAAGGAAGTTGAATGAGCACGAGTATAACTATGTGACTGATGATCTTGAATTAAGCTATCATTCATATGTTGAAGATGTCGAGACATTATCTTCTTTGTAGGAGGTTTATTCTGATGAGTGATCATAGTGACTGAGGTACTTTTTTGACCAACCCAATCTAAATTCCAGGAAAGCTAGATCATTGGCTACCCTCAGTGAGTTTTACTTCAGGGTAAGGTACACTAAGGGTAAGGAGAATAGGGTTGAAGATGCTCTCAGTAGGAGAGTTTAGGTGAACCACATTGCAACTTGTAGGAGTGGATCTTGTAGGAAGGATAGCATGATGATAGGTACCAATAGTTGAGGCACAAGTTACAATAGCAGGGTCAAGGTGATAGAGATGAGAAGTATAATCTCACAGTAGATGGCTTGGTCAGATTTAGGAATAGGATTTATGTTCCAGATGAAAATAAGCTCAAGAATCTTATCTTGAGGGATTTTCATGTCAAGCCATATTCAGGTCACCCGGGATATCAAAAGACATTGAAAACAGTTAAGAATTTTTATTATTGGACGAAATTGAAGAAATAGGTGGATGAGCTTGGTGCAAGTTGTTCAGACTATCAGCAGGTAAAAGTAGAGTGTAAGCATCCATCTAATTTGATACAGTCAAGTCCAATTCTAGAGTGGAAATGGGAGGTCATTTCCATGGAATTCATTACAGATTTTCCAACGATGTCAAAGCATCATGACTCTATCATGGTTGTAGTTGACAGGTTAAGTAAGGTAGCTCACTTCATTGCAGTTAAGTCTAATAATTCAACTAGCGAGGTATCTTAGATTTTTATCATGGAAATAGTGAGATTGTATGGTTTTCCCAAGAATATCATATCAGACAAAGATGCAAAGTTCACTTCTAGGTTTGTAATTTTGGGAACATAGTTATATTTTAGTATTATTTATCATCTGCATACAGATGGATAGACAGAGAGGGTTAACAAGATTCTTGAGGATATTCTAAGGGTGTATGTCATGCATCAATAGAGGAAGTGGGAAGAGTATCTTCTATTGGTTGAGTTCACATATAATAATGGGTATCAAGAATCCTTGAGGATGAATCCATTTGAGGTTCTTTACAGGCAGAGTTGTAATACTCATATCAACTGGAGTCATCTAGTGAATAGGGTGTTGATTGGACTAGACATGTTGGAAGAGATGGAATAGGAAATGAGGGTTATTAATAGGAATTTGAAGGAAACATAAGATAGACTGTTAGAGACATATTTGGGCATTGCAAACCCAATCACATATGTCCATAAACCAAGGGCTTATAAGTCCCTAAACTTGTTTTTTCATACCGTAAAAGAGCAAGGTCAGCTGATTACATCATCTCCCAGAAGTTCTCCCTTAAAAACTACTCAAAACTAGTCAAAACTGGACCATACAGACTGTTCAGTGCTAAGGATGCGATGCATCTCACCTGCCACATGAAAAAAGTGTGATGCATACTCAAAAGCCCTTCTGTAAGGTGCGATGAGCGAGAGTAGACAAATGGTAGAGGTAGTTGGGTAGGTGGAAACCCAAAGAATCTTCTAGAAACTGCCCATTTGACACTTGCCTCTCTGAATTCGCCCAGGATGAGTAAGAGATCATGAATCTCCAGGTGGAACCGAGAACTTCAGAGAGAGGACACTAATCAAAATCCAGAAGCTGACTCACCACTGCAAACTCTAATATGGATCCCTTATCCTAGAGATCCAAAGGCTGGAATTTTTTATTTTGAAGGAAGTATATTGGTTTTCTCTGTGCAACATATATTTTGGGTGATCTAGCTTTCATTGAGTGAAGAGGCTTTCATACTGGGAGGATGGGCATGTCAGACCATGGGTTGTAAATCCTCTCTTCACTACTTTATCAATAAGCATTTGATTTTCCTCCATATTCTTGTATATCTCTGAATCTTGTATTGATTATGCATTTGTATGGTTAATATACATCTGATCCTATATTGTTTATGGTTATATATCTCTATGCTTTGATGGTATTATGATGCTTTGACTCTACAGGTGTTCTTTGAAGAGGGACAAGTAAGGAAGGAGTGGCGAAGTTCTGTCAAAGGGGAAAGGAGACAAGCAAGGAGCCAAGCGAAAGACTGAGGTTGGTACTCTCTATTTCTTTCTCATCTATCTCTCATAAAGGAAAACACAAGTGACTTTAGTTTGTTTGTTTCTAAGATAGCTACCCAACTAAGTGGGACTAGCAGCTCTGAATGGACACTAGTTTTCCCGATAACAAAATGGAAACTCCACTGGGGAATGAATAGTTTGATTTCTTGTTTCTATTTTTTTGCTTTATAAACTACAGACAGAGCCTAAATTTAAGATAGCTATCCTTCGAACTGCATTTTCTATGTAAGTGAAAAGTAGATCAATGTTGCTTCAGTCAATCTCTGGGTTTTGTTTATAAACTAAACAACCAACTTGCAAACATTCTAAGTGCCCTAGTGGTAGCTCAAGTAACCTCATTAGATCAGCCCCTACACTTTTTACTTACTAACTATCATTAGCTCAGCCTAAATCCCTAAACTAAGCTGTAAACTGTGACCAAAAACCAAGTTAAAGTCTCATCCCTGGACCATCGGACTGTCTCCTTTTGACAGTCTGGATGCATCACACCTCCCATGTGTAGTAGGTGAGATGCATCCCTGTTTCCCTATGTTATAGGTGTAATGATGAGATAAGACTATTTTTGCCTCCAGATTTTGTTTTTTTCTTCATTTTCTTCAGCTTTATTCAGGAGTTTTGTTGTCTGTGATTAGTATACCACTGTTGAAGCTCCCTTCCTTTGCATTATTCAGCCTCCATTGTACAAATAATTGTGAATGTTTTTATGTATTTTTTTGCCATTTACAGTTCTCCTTTACAAAAAGTAGCTTAATCAAACTGTTGTCTTTTGATTTGGAAGTGTCACAAGTGTCGTTTTCAGTCAAAGAAAAGAACCCTACTCTTTTGATGGTTGCTTACACTGTCACTCTTGTATTTGATTTGAATTAATAGTATTTCAAGTGTCGAAAGCAGTTTTCAAATTGAAGTTGAAAGTTTCACTCTTAGCCTTCCTTTCGTTTTTTATATTCGAAATCGCAAAGTGTCGTCTTAGCCTTCCTTTCATTTTTTGAATTCGAAATCGCAAACTAGTCTTCCTTTCATTTTTTGAATTAGAAATCGCAAAGTATAGTCTTATTCCTCCTTTCATTTTTTGAATTTGAAATCGCAAAGTGTCGTCTTTGACTTCCTTTCGTCTTTTGAAGAGAAAATTGTTAGTACTTTCTCTTTGAGAGAAAAGATAGTTCCGATTTGTACTTAGCATTCTTTTTGTCACCCACACATTAAGAAAGTGGAAAACAAATACATGCATGTGCATTTGCATTTAGACTACTTGTTGATTTTGATTTAGGATAGTGCATCTAGTGTGTGCTCTCTGCTCTATGTTGAAATAATTTCACTTCTCTTTCCTTAGTAGTTAGGATTTTCATTGCAAAAAGAAAAGTAAATGATTGTTTATCATCTTAGATTGCATATTTAGGAATTGTACATCTACATCACGAGGTGAACCTTAAAGGCAAACTTCTTAAGAAAGATAAACTGTAAAATAAATTCAATGAACATAAAAATTCTTTGGAACCTAATGCACAACATTTAGAAGTCTAGGCTAGAGACGTATTCCGGCGTCACAAAGCCTGGTAGCTATCGCTTTCATCGTAGGTTGGGTGATTACTCCTCTTTGAGATGACAAGTGCTAGTACAGACTTGTGCTCCCATGTACTGTTGAGTATATATTGGGAGACCACAATAGGCTATATCCTTTATCCTTAGGAAGCCGTGTCTGCCACCCTATCAATCACAATGCATTGAACACAGCATTTAGGAAGATTGACTTCCATACTGTAAAAAGTATTCTGCAGTTTTGAGATTGGTTTGGTAATCCCTCTATCTAGATTTCCAGAGTAGTCTCTTTCGTTCATTTTCAGACTCCTTAAAATAAAAGGTCCATCTAAGAACTTTTCACTTCAGGCTCATTAAAAATTGAAGGCGACTAGAGTCATCTTTAGCTTTTTCTTGACTCTTAAAAATTGAAAATGCAAGTTGTGTCGAAGCGTCATAAAATTTATTTTAATCAGAATAACATCAATGTTCCCTCATTGGTCTTAGGTTGAGAAAAATGGAGTCCACCAATCAAGGATTTCCCCTTGGAGGGAATCCTAACCCTTTCTCCTCTTGGGGAGATGTTGGTGCACCTCATATGGCCACATTGTCCCTTCCAAGACTGATAATTGGTGTTACACAGCAATTTGTCACCGTCCCTATTACCCCTTCTCCCGCACCTTGGAGGACTCGTTTCAGGACTTGTGAGAAGTGACATGACCTACAAACACTTGCATTGTATCCACTTGAGTATAAACTTCATATGCCCTAAAGACATCTTCTGAAAAATACCCATAAAAATAGCCCTTTTTCCATTGGCGCGGTTTCACTATGCAGCACTTGCGCCAATGGGGGAAATCCTACAAAGAGGGTGCACTAGCTGGCGCTCAGTCTCAGATTCGCACTCGCGCCAGCCAAGTTGGGTAATGTTTTTAAAAAACAAACATCCGAAGGTTCTTCCTAACCCACTCATGAACTGAATCTATCTTGAGTTGGTTTAGTTTAGCTTCGAATCTCCATAGGAGGGAAGTAGTTTTCCACCTCTCATGGAAGCTTCTTAGTGATAGAGCCAATACCATGAATATTGTGGATGATCCTAAATCCTTCTCCTCTATCTATAAAATCTCATCCTTTTGCCTTTGACAAGCTTGTTCTAGTTCCAGAGTTCCAAAGAGTGAGAATTGCTAAGTTCATGCTGCAAGAAGCCTTCTTCATTCCCATAAGGATAAATCTAAAGTAAGGAGATTCTTGTCCAAATAACCAAGGAGAGAGAGGCTTGTTCCCTATTCCCAACAAACTTTGCAAGACATGTGTTGTTGATCACCCAGCCAAAGGAGGATTTGACGTCAGAACTATGGTTGTATTCTTCTTTGTTTATCAATAATAGACGAATATCATTATGGTTCCACTCTTATTGTCTTTTGTAATGATGATTGATTTATATCCTTTCTGACTGATATATAGTTGTATCTATTGGATTTTATGCTTGTGTTTGTGTCGTTCTTTGCATGTGCAGGCATCCATTCACGGAGATCGTGGGGATCGTGATTGACCGGAGCAAAGGAACGGGAGCGTTGACTCTTTTACAAGTACTAGCATTGGAATCCAGGTAGGCCCTCATCATTGGTCTTTGATTTGCAATTATGAACCTGCAAGATAGCATTGTTTGATTGTTGCTAGAGCCCATTTTGGCTAGTAGGGATTGCCTCTATCCGCAGAGGGGATTTACCTCCACAACAATTGGCCTGCCAGTATGGCTCTTCGCGACCTCTGTCATTCAAAACAATGTGATTCTTGAGAAATCCTTTCAGCAATTGGATGATACTAGAGTTACCCCCAAACCTTCTACTTTGTTTGTTTCTCCCTCTCGTTCTTCCTCTTCGCTTGGTGAAGCTAGAAAAACTAAAAACTAAGTAACTGAGAAGAAGAATAAAGAGAAGGAGAAGAAGAAGAAGAAGCCAACGGCGAAAGGGGGCAACCAAGCATCATCTAGCGAAAATCCACACACTGCACCGTCAAAACCTAAATCTCCATTTGTCATTTGCAAAGGGGACCACTATCATCGAGATTTTCCTTACATCCCATGGATCTTAAGGGACTGGTCTCCCTGCTTGCACAATCCGGTGTCCTCAACCTCTGATGATCATGTTGAAAGTACACTGTCAACTAGTGAAAACAAAGTCACTGGACAAAAGTGAAGATCTAAAATTCCTTGTAGACTGTGTGAAGGTGATCATGCCATCCACCATTGTCCCTTCCTAGATGAGGCTAAAAGAGCCTTGGATAACTGTCATGCTTCAGCGTTGCGGCTTCCTCCTAGATACAAGAAACCCTTGCCGAGTCCATCACTAGTTGAAAATCTGACTGACACATATTTGTTGTCGGTCGAAGCACCTATCATTGAAGATAAACCCTCTGAGTCCACCCTGGACCAAAGTCAACAGGTCGAGACGGCAACCGACCCAATCTTGTCTTCTGAGGATCCACCTTTAGATGATGTGGAGTACTAAAGAACATATGTTTTTGTTGATTATTTTGGCATCTTTGCATTAAAACTTACAACCCCTTTGCATCATGAACTAGGTAGATAATAAGAAATCATGACAAAATCTGTAGGATTAATATGCAATATGAAAAACACTGATAATTGCCATTTCTTATGCAGGAAAAGGGAAAAATGAAAGAATGTCATTCCAAAGAAAAAGACAGGACCAAGTTAACTGCTGTCCCTTTGGCGGGGAACCACATGCAAACAAGGTGATCCAAATTAAAGCATATAAGCCAAGGAAAGGAAATGGAGATATCGACTCGACGCAAGAAAGAAAATGGCTAACTGGGAATTAACAGTTTGGCGAATCCCTCGGGATCAAAGGATCCTAAGGGATCGCTACTTTAACTATTTTTACATCATTGATATCTCTGCCTTAGCTATTATAAAAATGGGCAGCACCGCTAGCCCGGGGGGAAATTTGCTGTAATTTTTCTATGTAACTCTTCTTGAATTTGATACTTTGATCATCGACTCTCGTTGAGAAGTGATATGTTGTAATTCTGTTTTAATGCATTAATACAAACCTGGTTGTTGTTTCATCTTTGATCCTACAATAATCTCAAGCAGTGTATCCTTGGAGGCTAAGGGCCCGACCCTGGTGGAACACTTGCTCCTGTACTATTACCTTTGGTTTGTGTGTGGTTTTCACTATTAACTTTGTTCTGTAATATGATATGTTTTGTTATTTTACGTCACAGCTCTGTTATATTTGATTTATGTTAGACTAAGTAATATCATTCTCTGAGACAGAAACATTGTATTGACTCTGCAACGCATTGTTATTCCTTTAATCGTTGATACAACATTGCCGGTCTTTACATAATACTGTTGTTGTTCAACTACAGAGTAACTGTGTTGTCACATTCATAAGTTGGTATTGCTATATTCATCTATGGTTTACATTTGTTTGCGATTGCTGTTCAACTAACATTGATGTTCCATTATGAATTACAGTCGTATTCTTTACAACTAAGATTGATATTTACGGTATCGAAATCAGATTACTGTTTTTCTCAATATTAAGGTGTTCCATGTGCGCTATTTATCTTGGTTTATCGTGCACTTACATTTGGCTCTGAGTACTGTTCTATGTTTCATTGCTAATCAGTTGCATTCTATTTCCGTGTGATATCTGATTTACCCTTAGAGTAAAGAGTGCTACCTGATTTCTGTAGGATACAGTTGCTACATTTATTTTTGAAGATTAAGGTGTTGTTGTTCATAAGAATTAGTTGCTGTTCTATTTCCTAGTTGTTGTTCCATTTTTTAATTATTTGCGTTATCACTGCTTTGGTGTGCAGAACGGTTTGAAACTGTAGTGGGTGTTGACATTTGATGTCTAGTCCCTAGATTGATGATCTGTTCTTTGATTATCTTTAGTTACATCATTTTATCGAGGGATGAGTTACCGTTACTGGACCCTTGACTGATAAATTTCTTAGCTTCTTGAATGCATGATTTCAGCTTTAGAATGCTTTACTATAAGTAGATCTTGTCTTAAGCATCCGTTTACTCTTGTATTTTGAGCACTATACTACTAGCATTACTCTGACAAATGACAGCCTCAAAATGAGACACTCTTTGAAATAACAAAACGTTCCTGGATTGGCAAAGTAATGTGAGGTAATTAGAGGTGAAAAAGACCCTTTTTACGACTTGAAATTTTGGCGCCGTTGCTGGGGAAAGAGTGTATCCATTTGTCTTTTTTCAGAGTAGTGTAAGAGCTTGCTAGGAAAGAATTGGGTTTTAAAAATGGAAAGTAAGAACCTACGTGTGGAGTATGTAATAGCCCTGCTCCCCTGCCCGCTTTCCTAAATATATATTGTTGTTTTGTTTGGTTAGAACTTAGCAGTTGATTTGTGTGCATGACTAAGAAAAAAAACCAAAAAAGAATCCTAAACCTCTACCCAAGCCTGACAAACCTAAGGGTCCAGTGAACCTTGGTTGATCTACCTTTATAGACGAAATCATTAAGAAAGCAGAATCTTAGCTTTCAGTAGGACCTAGAAAAGTTGCTTCTAGGCAGCCTACTAGTTCCCTTCAGGCCACATGATCACCATCTGTAACCTTTGTTGAGGTGCATAGTCAAACCGAAAGCAAGAGTTTCAAGAAATTGAAAATTCTAACCCAGAACCATTGCAAGAAGGGAATCTTAGCAACCTCTGTGAAGGAAGAGGAGAGATAGGAGAAACCGAAGAACCAAGATCTCCTCTTGGGGTAATTCAACAATTAAGCAGTCCAGATAAGGGAAGTGCTGCAAAAATCATTTATAGAAAAGTCGAAGAACCTGAATCCCCTCAAACATTAGGTACTCTCATTATCCCAGATAAATGAAGTGCTTCCAAGGCCATTCCCATTATATCCATTTTCCCTCGACAACCTAGGAATACCCTCCTAGACATCCCAGAAGGTTATTGGCATATATTTGACCAAATGGCCCAAAACTAGCCAAACACCCAAACCTCTACACTGTAATGCCCCATTGTGGATATTGTAGCTAATGCACCTATGAAAGAAATCCCTCTTCAACATATCCCTACATTCCATGGTCTTACATCAGAGGATCCGTATGCATTCCTATTTGAATTTGACGTGCTGTGCAGAGGATATGACTATATCACTAATCCCTAGAAACTGAAATTATTTCCCTCTACATTAGGTGGTGGTGTTATAAATAACTGGGATAAAATGAAAGAGTCTTTTCTAAAAAAATATCAAGATTATTGCAGGTCTAGAGAATTAAAAGATGAAATATTCCAGATGGTAGCTAGACCAAATGAAACATTAGAGGAGTATTTTGAACGTTTCCAGTATAATCTTCAAAGATCCCCTTATGCATCATTAACCTTACTTGATAATGTATTAAAAACAACATTAATTATGGGAATGAAGGAACAATGGATTGAAACATTAAATATTATGGGAAAATGAGATATTTATTAGGAAAATTTTGCTAACATCATTAATCTATGTATCAGGAGCTCGAGAGGCAGCACAAGACTAAAATCAGCAGAACATGATCGGTTTGTAAGAGATAATAGAATTTCGGTAGACAGAATAACTCATGCAGAAATTGGAAATTTATTAGAAAATTTCAAAACTGATATATTAGGGACACTGACAACACACCTTGATATTATGCAGGCCAAATGAAAGCAAGCGGAGGCAGAACAGAATTTGGAAATATTCTATCCTCGATGCAGGAAGAAACACAACCATAAGGAGTGTCCATTATATGCAGTCCAAGTTTGTGCCATTTGTACGAAAGATCATTCTATGGAAAGATGTCCCTCACTTCCTAGATTGAAAGTAGTATAAAAGGAAGTGGAAGAAGAGCCAGAATCAGTGTATCTACTCAATCAACCCTGTCAATGGCAGCCATGACAATTAGGTATGCTTTCAGATCCAGCTTCTTCTTTCCAACCTCCACAATATCATGCTCAACAATATAATACAATGTGGCAAAATCAACCTCCATTCCCGAATTGGTCACAATAGTCATTTCCTTCATCATCTCCATGGCCGAATCAATCAAGCCAACCCAACTAGCCAAAGTTTTCCTATACCCCACCATATTGGCAAAATAATGTATATCCAGCACAATGGACCCCTTCTACTTCACATAGTCAAGCCTGGCAGGCAAACTTGCAAAGACCGATGAATCAACTAGTAGGAACCATCCCACTCCCTCAACCTACACTGCCAGCCTTACAACAAAACCCCCAGCCTAACTTAAGACCACAACTCCCAGCCCAACCCAACCCTAATCCGAATAATAGATTGGTCCAATCTATCCAAATAATTGAAACACCAGAAATATGAACCAATCTAAGGGAGCGTAATGACCTTCAATTAAGATCTGGGCATATCATCGAAACAGAGGGAGATAAAATACCTCAAAGTGAAAATCAGTTACCTATAGAACAACCACCAGAAGAAGAGGATGTGACCAGACAACAGATCCATAATGAAGCAACCATATCCTCTCCCCCATTCCCAGAACGATTAATTATACCTCGACCTATACAATATCCTGATTTTGACATTCTGGGAGAACTAAAAAATTTGTACATAAAAATTCCATTCCTCCAAGCCATTCAAGACATCCTGATATATTCAAATACTATCAAAGAATTATGTATAAATAAACCAAGGAGGAATATAACAAATAATCCAAGAGTCCAAGTAGTTGGCACTCTATCCGACCTATTATCAGGAAAAGAAACACCTATTAAATACAAAGACCCAGGAAATCCAATAGTAACCGTACAAATCTATGGTCAAACCTTCTCAAATGCCTTAGTTGATCTAGGAATTGCAATCAATATCTTAACAACTACCACTTGCCAAAAACCATGCATTACATCAGTAGAACCCACCTCTACTTTATTAGAATTGGCTGATCATTCGTGGTTAGGCCAGAGGGCACACTACATGATGTCATGGTATCAGTTGACTCCTGGGAGTATCCGGCCAACTTTCTAATAATAAACCCCAAAAACCGACTTGATGGACATCCATTGATTTTAGGCAGACCTTGGCTTACAATTGTCAATGCTTATATTGGCTTCCAACAAGGCAATATGACCATAAATAGAGGGGTAAATATCAAGAATTTAGCTTTATACCCTCCAGTGCAGCCAAGCGTCACAATAATAAAAACTAACAAGCATCCTATATCATAACTCACCGAAAATATTAGATCTCCATTAACGATAAAAGAGGCACTTGATTTCAAAGACCAAACAGAAGATGATGCCATTAACAATTTTATTAGCCAAGCTAAACCCAAATCTCACATACAATGTCACATGATAGAAGCAACATTTGATAATGAATTAGAAGAAGATCCTCTTAAAGATACATACAAGAAAACAATACCCACTACTTCTGTTTCAAATAGAAAAATTGTAGAAATTGAGTCAGGAAAGACTTTAAACATTAATGCCAACCTGACTTCCAAACAAGAAGAGAAGCTCATCCAACTATTGAGGGAATATAAAGAAGCATTTGCATGGGACTACCCTGATATGAAAGGAATTGATCCTCAGTTATGTACACACCACATTTACATAGAAAAGGATGCGAGACCTATTCGCCAACCACAAATGAGACTTAATCCTCATCTAAAAGATGTTGTAAAAGCTTAACTTCAAAAACTCTTAGATGTCAACTTCATCTACCCTATCTCCGATAGTAAATGGGTCTCTCCACTTGTGGTGGTACCAAAGAAAAATGGAAAGTGGAGGATTTGTGTAGATTATAGAGAGCTAAATAAAGCAACACAAAAATATCACTTTCCCCTTCCATTCATTGACCAAGTATTAGAAACTTTGGCAGGAAATAAATTATCTTCTTTCTTAGATGGCTTCAGTGGCTACAATCAGATTCAGATTGCCCCTGAAGACCAAGACAAAACTACTTTTACTTGTCCTTGGAGAACATTTGCCTACAGAGTCCTACCTTTTGGGTTATGCAATGCTCCTCTCGCATTTCAAAGGGCCATCCTCAATATCTTTTCGGACTTAATAAATGAAGGGCTCGAAGTATACATGGATGACTTTACACCATACGGAGACGATTTTGACCTAGCATTAGACACACTAGAGAAAGTCCTGCAATGCTGCATTGCCACCAGGCTTTGTTTGAGCCATAAAAAATGTTATATGATGACGATTGAAAGAATTATTCTAGGCCACTATATCTTAGCAGCTGGCATACAAGTAGACCTAGCTAAAATTCAAATAATTTGCTAATTCCCACTCCTACCACTGAAACAAATGTACGCAATTTTCTTGGATTTTTTGGTTATTATAGAAGGTTTATAGAACATTTTTCGTATATTGCTGCTCCTCTATATGCACTGACAGGTAATGTTGACTTTCTTTGAACAGATAAATGTGAACATGCCTTTCAGGATTTGAAGAAGCTTGTGTCCACAGTCCCAGTCGATCGAGGACCAAATTGGGACTTACCATTTCAAATTTTATCAAATGCCTCAGATATAGCTATTGGAGCAGTCCTTGGGTAGGAAGAGGATAAAAAACCATATGCAATTTATTATATTAGCAAAAATTTATCCCCTGTTGAATTGAATTATACTGTTACTGAAAAATAATTTCTAGCTATAATACATGCTGTCAATAAGTTCAGGCATTACATTACTCGATATCCTGTTATCTTGTATACAGCTCACTCTGCCATAAAATATTTGGCAAATAAACCAATCAAAAATGGCAGAATAACTAGATGGTTGATTTTATTGTAGGAATTTGACATTACAATCAAGGACCGACCTAGAAAAGAAAATCATGTAGCTGACTTTCTCTCACGAATGCTAAAACCAGTGGACACAGTAGCAGTTGAAGATCAATTTCTAGATAAGCATTTGTTTGTTGTCACTGTTAAAACACCCTGGTATGTTGATGTTGTGAATTACTTAGCAGTAGGTAAATTACAGAAACATATAACCCCAAATGAAAGAAAACAGATTGTCCAACAAAGTGCTCAATTTTCTTCGATTGGGGGCTACCTGTTCCATACAAGGGCAGATATGCATATCAGGAGATGCATTCGCGAGGATGAAATTTTTTATATTTTAAAATCCTGTCATGATGGACAATGTGGCAGACATTTCGCCGATAGCAGAACTAGGCATAAGGTCCTGCAAACAAGGTATTATTGGCCCACAATCTTTAAAGATGCAAAGAAGTTCGTCCAAGCCTATGACAGTTGCAAGAGAGCAAGATGCCCTGGTCAGTCCGATGAAATGCCCCTGAACCCAAAAATAGTTATTGAACCATTCGAGCGATGGGCCCTCGATTTCGTTGGACCAATTAACCCATCCTTGAACCAAAAAACATATATTTTGGTGGCAACAGAATATGTCACCAAATGGGTTGAAGTAGAGGCATTGACAAGAACTACAGAGGATTCTGTCATACAGTTCATGTTCCATATTTTTCTGCACTATGGGCTTCCAAGAGATTGCTACAACACTAAAAAATTATCATATCCAACACAAAATTACCTCTCCATATCACCCACAGGCAAATGGTAAAGTAGAAAGAAACAATAAAATAATACAAGCAATCCTAACAAAAACCATTGCGTCACATAGACGTGATTGGGTTGCAAGACTACCAGAAGCCTTGTGGGCTTATAGAACAACATGGAGAAGCACTACTGGCTATTCACCATACCAATTGGTGTTTGGAAAGGAACCCATTTTTCCCATGGAATTTGAAATCCAAACACTACGAATAACACAAGAAGTCGACTTAGATCTAAATGAGCACAGATTAATAGATTACAGCAGATCAATGAGCTAGATGAAATTAGGCTCCCCACCCTCCAAAACACTTCATTAATTCAACAGCAGCGAGCTAAATGGCATGATTCTCTCATTAAAAATAAATTCTTCCGTGAAGGAGACTGGGTACTTCTGTACAATTCCAGGTTTCAGGATTTTCCCGGGAAACTCCAGACTCGTTGGCTCCGGCCATATGAAATCCAGAAGGTACATGATAATGGCACCCTTACTCTAACCACCATTGACATATCTGGATATTCCTTCAAGGCAAACGACAACTGAGTTCGACTATATCGTAAACCACTTACTCGGGAGTCCTTCTATCAACAACTATGCAAAGACTCCGACATGCAAATTTTGGAGGAGGAGGAGAAATCTTCCTCACCTGTGATTCATTAAGTGATTCACCTGTTTTTACAATTTGTACATAATTTCCTTGTTTTGTTAAATCATTTTCTGTACATATTTGTATATTAGCACTTTACTATTCCTTTTCGAAGCAGCATTAATTCTATCGTTTTTGTTGTTCCTTTTTTCAAAAATAACAACACTTGCATTTTTTTCTGCTGTTCCTTTTTCAAGAGGAACAGCACTGTCATTTTTGTTGTTCCTTTTCGAAATGAACAACATTCGTGTGCACTGTGGTTTTTTATGCTGTTCCTTTTTTAAAGGGACAACATTTTCATTTTTCTATTCCTTTTCAAAAGGAACAACACCTTTTGGGTCAACTATTCATTTTGTCATTCCTTTTTTACTTTCATTTTGTTGTTCCTTTTCCAAAGGAACGACATTTGTTTTTTTTGTTGTTCCTTTTCCGAAGGAACAAAACACTTGATTTTCGTTGTTCCTTTTCCCAAAGGAATGACATTTGTGTTTTCTGCTGTTCCTTTTCCAAAGGAACAACACTTTTGATTTTTGTTGTTCCTTTTCCAAAGGAAAGGCATTTGTGTTTGTAGGAATTTACAAGGTAAGTTCCTCAGACAGAACACCAAAAGGGCACCGCTCACAAACAGATCACAGATCAATACACCAGTATTTTGACGTGGTTAAAACCCTCAGAGAGGGAAACAGTCCACGGCCTGCGCCAACGTGGCTACTACAGGCAATTTATTAATAAAAGAATGAAAATTTACATAAGCTTCTCTCATGCACGGTTAACCTACAAATGACCCTCCATGCGCTTTAAATAGAATTCATGGACCAATCGGGTGTCAAGCCACGGATCAAGTGTCGGTAATACCGAGGAGAGAATGAACCGTCGGATCACTACATATCGTGACCGTCGGATTGTAAGTTACAAAATGTACAACGGTAAAGAAACACACCTAACGCTAACCTAACTCTATACTAGACCAAGTTGAACTTAACTATTCCTATGTGTCGGAATATCCTAACACAATTTCTATTGGATCCATCTCTCTAATTATTTTTCACTCGGCCATGCTCCCACAAATTTATAGATAAAAGGGTTGCCCTTCATCTGTCCATGATGATCCTCCAAAAATTTGGGAGGAATAATGAATTTTGGATTGTGAGTCACCTTAGAAATGCATTTTCCCCTTAAATTAGTGTGTCATTGTGCACCTATTATTGGAATTTCCTCATGAGATCCACTACCACTTGCTTGATTATCTTTTTGGCTAGTCATCTTAGATTTTCCAGCATCCGCTATATTTCGAAAGGAGGGGGGAATTTCCCCCCTTCCGAGGCACTCATCACTGAACTCCCACAAATCTCGCCAATCTACAAAAAAGGTATGTAGAAATCCAAGACAAAACAAGACAAATGCCAACCATAACCCTAACTACTCGAAAATGAACACCACCAAATTCGAAATCGAAACCATACTATGGTTCTTCCCTACATATCAGCTTATTTTTTTATAGGGTGGGAAAACCTATCATAATTTAGTTTTCAAACCAGCAGTGACGACAACCATCTATGGCTGCTAACCATGAATGCAGGCTGACTCATCACCATTATTCAAGGAAAACCATGCCACCTAGAATAACCCACTAATGGTATGTAAGGGGGCAGGCTTTCACTCCTACCAGATGCTTCTGGGTCTTCGGCATTTAACTTGTTTCCTTATGTTTGAGGAAGACGAGCTATTAACTAAATAGAAGCAGTTTTAGAGTATATTCCATGCCAACATCTCTCTTTTATTAGTTATAGATTTATATATTTAAATTTTAAATTTATTTAATTATTTAAAAAAATAATCTATATTTTCTATGATTTTATTTATTTTTGGGTGTCTTTGGAAGAAAAAACCATTTCGTGGTGATTTATGAACCATCAAAAAGAAATTATGAGCTAAAAATTAAGTACAACATTCTTATTTTCATGACTGGATAAATCTCGATTCTGAGAGTCTTTTAAGGATATAAGTAATTCACGACAGTATGTATGGTCACTATTATTATATTGATATGATTGGTTAATTAGGATGTGAATAGGGGGTTTGTAAATGGTTTATTTTATACAAATTCATAAATGGAATTTTGTTGATTGAATGATAAGTTTAGTTTTTATTTTTTTATAAATAAATATAGAATGAGAAGCATAAGTACATTTTTTAAATTTAAAAATTTTAGTGGTGAATATAGATGTTTTATGATGGACGGAGCGAGCTTGACCTGGAACGACGATGGCGGCAGCTAGGTTTTGAGCACATGTAGTGAGGGCAGGCTATGTCTCTCTGCATTTGCAACGATGGCAGGCTCTGTCATTCTGTTGTGTTCAGTTTACAAGGACTGGAATATATCATCTCCTTAAAGGAATGTGGGTACACTCCTTATGGAACCCCAGTCGGGTGGAGGTGAAGAACCTCCCCCACAAAACGACAAAGAAATGTCCGAGCACCTGGCAGAGAAGGAAACCCCAAACCAGAATGGGGACAACAATAATCAGGAACACCAGCACGCAAGACAAGGAGAAAAAGCGAGAGAAGTTCATTCGGCTACATGAAAACCAGTCGCTGCGATTCGACCAAGAGTTGAGTTGCCTGGACATCGCATCGAAGCAAGAATACAGATTATGAAAGACCATGCCCTAATAGGGAAGTTCATAGGGATGTGGCCGACTGAAAGAGCACTGCAAAGTTGGATAAATTCGAAATGGCACCCAAAGGGGCACATCACCTTGCAGTTGGGACTGAAAGGTTTTTTCACAGCTATTTTCAATTGCTTGGAGGACAGAAATAGGATCCTGGATGGCGGACCTTACTTCTTCAATGCTGCTAGATTATTTCTCAAAGGTTGGGTAGAACGATTCAACCCAGATACGATGGATCTCAGCTGGGCTCCGGTGTGGATCCGCTTATATTCACTCCCTGCAGAATTTTGGGAGGAAGAATCTCTGAAAGCGATAGGAAACACCCTGGGTGAGTTCATCAAAACCGCAGAAGAAACGAAGACAGGTAAATATACCTCTTATGCCAGAATTTGTGTTTATATGGATCTCAATCAAGCTCTTCCAGATGCGGTAAATATCTCTTACTTTGACAAGGATTGGTTACAAATTATTGACTATGAACATGTGTCGTTTCGCTGTCGAAGATGCCATGCTCTTGGGCACTTATTCAGAGACTGCCCTTTAACTCAGAAACCCTCCCCTGTTTCGGATCTGGAAGCCTCAGAAGGAAATGGCTTCATCAAGGTGGCTAGTCGTCGAAGAGCACATAAGAAGCAAGCCCCAAAACCAAAAGTAGCGCAAACCAGTCAATCAAAGCCATCCACAAGCAATAGCTTTGGGGCCCTAGCAGATTAATCAAAAACTCAACTGAATTTGTCAGAACCTGAACCTAAGAATGATGACAATAAAAAAAAAGGAGGATCCACCTTGTCACCAACAGATACTCATGGTAAGGAAGCTTCAACCTCAGATAAACAAAAAGATATATCATGGAGCGCCCAAGACAGACCACAGGAGACTCCAATCACAGCTATAGGCACAGACAAAGAACCAATGGAAGAACAAGATTACTCTCAATTTATGGATGAAGAAGCAGACACAATAGATATTGGGGATTTAGATCTTCCGGGCCTCGAAAAGGCCTGCACAACCAATAATTTTGACAATATTCCAGCTGGACAGCTCAAAAACCTGGAAGAAGTTTTATCAAGAGCACAGAGGAAAAAATCTTTAGGTATTCAGACAGGAAGCCCTTGGGACAGAAGACTCATTGCCAAAGACATTAAAAAGCGAGGTAGAAAAACCATTCTTCAGAGAACAATTAAGGTGGGGCAAATCTTAGTGGATTCAGGCAGATATGCCAAGTTAACTGCAAATCTTAGTGGATTCAGGCAGATATGCCAAGTTAACTAAGTACTTTAGTCCTGAAATCAATCTTTCTCAATGAAGCTAATTTCTTGGAATATTAGAGGGCTTAACGGCCCCAGGAAAACCCGACTCCTCAAAAACATGTTAAAGCAAGAAAACCCTCAGGTTCTATTCTTGCAAGAGACAAAGTGCGACTCCAACGTACTTGATAGACTAGCCAATAAATTCTGGCCTGGAAGTCATAATATAGCAGTTGATGCAAATGGAGCCTCAAGAGGTCTCGCCATCCTATGGGATTCCAGAGCTACGAAGCTCACCAACTTTCATGCTCACAGGAACTTCCTCCAAGCAACTTTTCACATTTTAGGAACAAACCAATATGGACTCCTAACCAATGTTTATTTCCCACAGGAAACTCAAAGAAAAGAAGAGATCCTAAACTCCATCTCAGCTCTTAATCAGAACAGACCACTTCCACTTTGGATCGTAGGTGGTGATTTTAACATGATTACAAGAATGGATGAAAGGAGAGGAGGCAGGGACAGAAGCTCTCAAGAAGGATCGCTCTTGAAGGACTTTATTCAAAATAACTGGCTCATCGATCTCCCTTTTAATAATGGAATTTTTACATGGAACAACAGACAAGCAGGAAGCCTCCAAATTGCATCTCGGTTGGACAGGTTTCTTCTCTCAGATAATGCCATTCATCTTGGGGGTGATTTTGCAGCCTCCATCTTGCCCTTCACTAGCTCCAATCACTGGCCCATTTCACTTCATTGGTCCCGACTGGGGAACAATACTCGCAGACCTTTTCGCTTTGAAGCCTTCTGGTTGACTCATCCAGACTTCCATAAGTTCATTAGCACAGAATGTAAAAGCTTTCATTCACCTCCAGGTTCCAAAATGTTCCAATTTCAACAAAAACTCAAGTACCTTAAAGGCAAGATCAAATACTGGAATCAAACTACATTTGGCAATATCTTTCATGGGAAAGCAAACATTGAACAAGACATGAAGCAACTACAGCAAAATATCATCACTCTTGGTAGATCCGATGATCTTGCAGAACAGGAAAAACCCTTGAACTGAAACTTATGGAAAAAGAAAAGCAGGAAGAAATGTTGTGGAGGCAAAAATCAGGAATTAAGTGGCTTAAAGAGGGTGAAAAAAATACCAAATTCTTTCATAACACCACAATCCAGCGTAGAATGCACAACAATATTACCCACATCCAAAATGAGCAAGGCACCAAAGTTGAAAAACATGAAGATATAGAGGCCGAACTCCTAAACTACTTCAAGCAGGTGCACAGAGAACCAATCAGTGACCGCTCTCAGGCCATTCAAAATATCACAAGCAATATCCCCAAACTCATTTCAGATGAGCATAATCAGATGCTCCTCAAATTTGTCGATCTTCAAGAAGTGGAAACAGCAGTTAAACAACTAAAAGCCAGCAAAGCCCCAGGACCGGATGGTTTCACCTCCAACTTCTTCCACAACTTCTGGGACCTAATCAAGAATGAGGTTTGGCAGGTTGTGGAAGAGTCTCGCTCTCTTCGTTGGATGTTTCCAGGGATGAATGCTACTTTCATAGCCCTGATTCCTAAGGTGGAGAAGCCTTATAAGCCGGATAAGTTCAGACCGATCGCTCTCTGCAACATAATTTACAAGATAGTCTCAAAAATTATAGCCACCAGATTAAAGCTTTTGCTTCCTTTAATCATCTCGCCAGAACAATCTGGATATGTGGAAGGTAGGCAGATCACGGATGGGATCATCCTAACGCATGAAATAATTCACTCCTTGAAGATCTCCAAGAAGCAAGGTATGCTTCTTAAACTTGATCTCTCCAAAGCTTTTGACAGCCTCAGCTGGAATTACATTGACAAGATTCTTATGGCTTTTGGTTTTAATGCTTCTTTGGTTTGATGGATTATGAGCCTCATAACATCCTCGTTCTTCTCAGTTCTAATTAATGGCATACCCTCCGAAACCTTTCATCCCACCCATGGCATTAGGCAAGGCGATCCCCTCTCCCCTTTCCTCTTTATCATAATGGCGGAAGGTCTTGGGCGAAGTATCAAGAATGCTCAGCAAATTGCCCGTCTCAAAGGTCTCTCCTTTCACAACTCCCCTGTTTTCACTCATCAACAATTTTTGGATGATACCATGCTCTACGGGCACCCCTCAATTCAGGAAGCCAGGCATCTCAAATCTCTTTTAGCAGATTTTTCAAAAGCCTCAGGTGCTTCTATAAATCAGTCCAAATCTCAAATTTTCTTTTTTCATACTCCCTCTGTTATTCAGTTAGCCATATTACGCATCCTAAGATTCTCCTCAGCCAAACTCCCCTCCACTTATCTGGGAGCCCCCCTCATAGCCTCCAGCCTGAAGCACTCCTCCTGGAGATCCCTCTTAGACAAGCTGGAAGCTAGGCTCTCCTCATGGACCCATAGATCTCTCAATATGGCTAGCCGTCTCGTCTTGATCAAAACCATCCTTCAAGCCATGCCCCTTTACCTTTTTTCCATTCTGGTAGCTCCGAAATGGGTTCTCAAAGAACTTAAAGCTATCCAAAGGGATTTTATCTGGGGCAGCAGTGGACTTCATCGCAAATGGGCACTTGTCAAATGGGAAATTGCATGTCTTCCAAAAAAAGGAGGTGGCATTGGATTAAGAGATCCCACTCATAGAAATGCGGTTATGGGCGCTCGAATCTGGTGGAAATGGCTCTCGGGCCCTCTTACTCCTTGGGGTATTTTATGGACATCCAAATATGTGGGAAATTGTCCTAGAGAGGAACTCATTAGAATTTCAGAGATTTGTAATGGTTCAATTATATGGAACTCGGAAAAACTTCATAGGAACCTCATTCAGCAGCACAGTTTTTGGGATGTGAAAAGCAGTGACCAGGCCAGATTTTGGGACGACTGTTGGCAACAGTCGCCCAAACTCAGGGACCTTTTCCCACATATTGTTCCCCCGGAACAGGCTCTTCATCCCCTAATCAAGGTTGGAAACTTCTGGAGCATTACCACCCAACAAGACTATAGAGAATGGCTCAAAGCATCTCAGATCATAGCTCACGGGACTACACAAGAACAACAAACTCTGGACACAGAACTAATAAAAAGGAAAATACAGTACTCCAAGGAAAAAGACATTCTCAGATGGGGATATGAAGAAAGAGGCACCTACTCCACCAGAGAGGCTTATAATTTACTCATTAAAGACCAAATCAGGCCTGATATGCTATGGAGTAAGATATGGGACCCTTCCATTTGGCCAAAAATCTCTACCTTTCTTTGGCTCCTTTGCCACAAAAGGATTCTTACTTGGGACAATTTGAGGAAGAGAAATTTCATTGGTCCCTCCATATGCTTCATCTGCAAAAAAGAAGAGGAGACAATTGAACACCTCTAGTATCACCACCCGTTAGCATACAAGCTATGGCAAAAAATAAATTTTCGTTGTCAGAAAGAGGCAGGGGCGAATGGAGACATAACAGCTACAATACGCAACTGGGACCCCCATCCCTATCAAAGCAAAATACTAAATTTTGTCTGGAAGCTCATTCCAGGTTTTGTAACTTGGACCATTTGGAAAGAGAGAAATGATAGAATCTTCAAAAACCAATCCAAATCACAGGATGAGATATGGAAAATCATAAATCAAAACATTGAAGAAACCATATCTCTAAAAACATGGTACCAGGAGGATCTCCCCACCCTCCCCCAGGAACAATCAATCTGGAATAACTGGAAATTCCACAGAAAGTAAGACCAGTTGATCAAAGGAACAAGGCCTCCAAAAGGCTCCTCACTGGTGAAATGGTCACCTCCCCCAAGAGACATGTATAAAATTAATTTTGATGGTGCATCAAAGGGTAACCCAGGGAACTCAGGATTCGGAGGAACTATCCGAGACTATAAAGGAGACAACATTATAACCTTCTTGGGCTCTCATGGATGGGACACCAACAATTTTGCTGAGCTAGAAGGTCTTTGGCAAGGGCTTCTAATAGCACAAGACAGGAATCTTTTCCCGCTCCTCATAGAGGGAGACTCTCAAATCCTCATTCAAATGGTCTCGAGGATCCTTTAGGGTTCCCTATCCTCCAAGATTTGCAATAACTGGAGAATGGCACAACGGCTATTGCATAGTGAGCGATGGATTGGTTTTAACAGGGCGATCTCCTTCACCCACATTAGAAGAGATGGGAACAAAGTTGCAGACCTTCTAGCTAACTTGAGAGTTGACAGTGGATGACATCTTCTAGTTGGATCACTAGCAAATCTATTATCAGAACCTAAACTTCTTGACTTCAACAATCTGGTGCAGGAGGAAAGGCCTGAGCTTGAAGATGCACTCCTGGATCTGGGTGACGTCTTGGCATTCAATGGTCTTCATGCAGCTTAATTACCCCAGGTACTGCCACCTGCAATGCAGCGTGGAGTCCCAGATCACAATCGATCGCGGGAGGAATGTTTTTATGGCTGCAGGACGAGGCAGGTCGGCGCCATTAATGCAGGACGAGCCCCGAAGCTTCCTGTTGAGTGTTAAATACATGGCGTTTCCTTTCGTGTATTCCACTTCTAGTGTTCAGGTCTCTGGTTCTAAGTTTGGTTTTCAGTTATGGTGTGAAGGTTAGAACGCGCCTGTCCTCATAGGTAAGATTCAGGCCTGCTCGGGTTTGAATTTGCAGCACCTCAATTTTACCTGCGCACTCCACGGAGGAACTCGTTCGGTGGCTTGGGGTAAGTGGTCTATTATCTGCAATATCAGTTTTGTCTGTGTTGCTTCTCGGTCTCGGGCTTCATTTGTCTGCACATATGGGCCTCGGGTTCAATTGGGTCATTCCTCTGGTTTTAGGCTCTGTTCCTTTGATTTTTCTGTGTCTGTTGGTAATATGAAGCGCCAAGGGAAGCAGATTCGTTCGGGTGGCCGCCCTGGGAGTGGCAAGCGACCCTCAGTCAATACTCGTCCCAACCCCGCGCTTTCGCCCATAAACCTCTCTTCCTCTCCTGAGGACCTTCCCCCCAGCAATCCTCCTCACAAGCCGATTCCCAACAGTGCCTTTCAATCCAGCCATTTTAAATTCCAGAGCAATTTGAATAGGCCTTTGATTTCTGCTCAGATCACCATTCTCATGACGGAAGAAGAAAACCAGGTCACCCCTCTTTCCTGCATTGTACCCAATCCCTCTCACAGCAGTGAGCACTCCTCATCTGAGGATTCTCTGGGTATCAAGAGGGAGATTGAACCTATTCTGCAGGTTAATTTTCCCCCTATTATCCCTCCCCTGGTTGATTGTGACCAAATTGAAGCGGAGACAGATGCAAGAACCACCAACCCAGACAAGGTGATGGAAGGCAAGGAGCCTCTCAGTCATGATGACGCGTGTCAAGATGCCGAGGAGACACATGGGGAAGCAGAGGAAAATGAATAACCAGCGGTGCGGTTTTCCTTTTTTGGTTCTTTGGTGGGTGCTCAGAGAGCATTACCCAGACATTTTGGCCATGGTTCAGCTTGACGGCATCAACTCCAGTTTTTGGTCTCCCACCGACGCAGCGTCTGTTCTCCTCCTGGACCCTTGCTACCAGTTCTGTTCTTCTGTTTCTCTTCTTGTCTATCAATCTTTGTCTGCTTGTAATGCCAATTTAATTGGCTGTATGTCTCTGTTTCTCCCTAGTTCTCATAGTAATGGGGCAGTTTTGTAATGTTAATGGCTCTCGGGCTCCCTCCCTTCCAGCCTCCGACATATGTAAAAATATTTTGATTTCCAGTTAATAGAATTAGTTGTTACAGAGAAAAAAAAAATATAGATGTTTTATGATATGGAAAATTAATGATATGTATTTTAAATAGATGTATTTTTTTTTGTTAAGGTGTTTGAGTTTTGAGATGATTATAGGCTTAATTTTTGGTTTGAAAAACAATGATTTAGGAATATATAAATTGTCAAAATTACTCAGAAATAATAGTTGGTTTTAGCTACACTATCCCTTAACATGACTTAATTTTTATCCATAAAATTTTGAAATAGTAACCTTCACATTACGAAATAGCTTAACAATACAATCTATCACTATCTATTTAAAACTCGTGGAAAAAATAAATATAATTTTTAAATATCATTAATATAATTATTTTATTTTATTTTATATGTTTATTTTAAATTTCTTTCCCTATCAATCTTATAAACAAAAATGAAAACATAATATTTATATTAAAAAAATTGTGATAAATATACTTTGAATTTCATTTATGTAATTATTTTATTACATCTTCCTAGCTTTCACTATGAAATTTAGGATATAAATCTTGCAAAATTTTATGAGAATACGATATTTGGTTACATGCATATTGTAATGTGGGATAAATAATATACTTGGTTAAAGACCTATTATAATGTAAAGACCTATTATAATGTCGAATACTTTTTTGTTGATTGTATTTTCAAAATTTAATTGACTTATTTTATGATTATGATCGACATCTATTTTATATTTTTGGTATGTAATGTTTGAATTCTATTCATCTATTTAGTGTGAGAATTGATTGGATATTTAAAAAATTGATATACTTTTAAAGAAATACTATGTGGATGGGTGGTTATATTATTCATAAACATGCAAACATTTTTTAATTGTCTATAAACATGAACCATTAATAAAATATATATTGAATAATATTTATAAATAACTAAAAAGGAGTAATGGATTAATAAAGTGATATTGGTTTTTATCGGGTCTAGAAATATGAATAATTAATAAAATATAGATTCAATAATATTTATAAATAATTAAAAGGAGGAATGGATGGATAAAGTGATATAGATTTATGAAGGAATGAAATGAAATATAGATATAAATAAAAATATATAGCTACAATGAAAACAAAACGTTAATTTATTAATGACAAAGTACTAAAATTGTTTCATGCAAAATGAAAATAAACTAGCTCGAGTTATGGTAGCTTATCTCTGAGAAGAGATGTGACGGTTGTCTGCTTTCTAAATTGTGTTACAATGAGGCTTGGGGGTCTTTCTATTATTGAGAAATAATAGAAAACCCTAAGTATCCAAAAACTTGAACCTTGGAGATGAGGCGCCAAAAGTTTGTTGGCCCTGTTGGGGTTAGCTGGTACATCAATTTTATAGGGTCATTGTTATAGCTCCAAATCTCACTCTTGATGTTTGTGATACTGCACTCATGGCCTAGGGAAACCCCTCCTTCCAAACCTAGTCCAAATACTTAAAAAACAGTGTTTTACTCCCTATACGCGGCATTGCCCTGAGCTAAATGCGTGTGTACGCGGATCTATGTATACCCAACCCGCATATATGTCTTAAAACACTTAAAAAAATTAAATCTCCTTAATTTCGGGCGAAGATCTCGAGTTTTACCTGTTGATTACCTATTAGTGCCTGTGGCCCAACTGTTCCCAATGAATTCCCAACTAAAAAACTACTTTGGCAGAAGTATAAAAAGGCTTCAATGGGAAGGCCTATGGAGGAGAGAAGAGAGAGAAAAATCACTCTGTTGAGATTATCCCTGACCATGTCTGAAGATCCCTGTGCTTCGAGCACTTCCCCAATTACAGGAAACCCTTGTTTCCTTAAGTTATGATGTCTTTCCATTAGTTGAGATATCTTGGAGTGAGACATGGAAGGAGTTTGTTGAAGGCTTGAGATTGGACGAATCCGGAGGATGGTTCTTCTTGGAGCCTACAAAAGGAAGACTCAAGTGAAATCATTCCTTTCTGTACTTTAGTTATCTATAATAAAATAAACACTTGCCTTGTTCTTGATATTGATCTTCTTCATGCTTATAGTATCAACATTATGATTCACATATGAATGGTTGTTCTAATTGTATAACTAACTACTTTCCAATATGCTATGAAGTTGATTTCCTTATTATGTTTGTTCCATATATTGCTATGCTTTCTAGAATTGATTGTTTTGCAGGTTGAAGTGTTACACTGAAATTTGTCACCATGACTATCTACAGTTAGTATGGCTCCATCAACAGTCATACTATCCTCCTTGGCAAGCCTTATACCTCTGCTCTCCATGTCAAACTTCAAGAAAGAGAGAAAGTCTTTAAAAATCATGTTTATCTCTAGGTACGCAGGTTCTCTCTACCTTACCTACGTGTACGCACTCCAAGTTCATTATACCTACGTACTTGTACGCTCTGTATGTCAAGGGTTGGGTGCATACCCCTGTAAAGGTCAAAAGGCGCGAGTTTCATCTTAAAAAAGTTACTTGTGGTCATTTCTAGAGCATTCTAGAAGATTGTTTGACGTGTATTGAGCGCCTCCAGATGGTTCATGTATCCCTATGAAAGAGGAACTTATTCCATCAAGAGAGGAGCTACCCCATCCAAAAGAGGGGCTTATCCCATTGATGGTGCACCTAATTAACTTCCTCTAGAACATTATAAATACAGGCATTGGGCCAGAGGAGGGGAGGTTGAAAGCTGAACATTCCAAAGGGTAGATTCTGCTGGAATTAGGACTTCCTTGTAGAAGCGTGTGAGGAGAGATTACCATCCTTTCTTGTTTCATTTGGAAGTGGGTGAGCTTATCAAAGTAAAGGAAAACTCTTGCTAGACCCTGGGAGGAACTTGCACAACA
>APFE031696710.1:0-12748 GCA_000404065.3 Pinus taeda
GAAAGAGGCCATGGTTGATGAAATGGCATCTTTGCACAAAAATGAGGCTTTGGATCTGGTGGAGTTGCCGGTTGGAAGGAAACCCATTGGCAGCAAATGGGTGTTCAAGAAGAAGACAAATGCAGAAGGAAAGGTAGATAAATATAAAGCTCGGTTGGTAGCAAAAGGTTATTTACAGGTGTTGAGAATTGATTTTGGTGATATTTTTTTCTCCTACTGCCAAGGTAACTTCTATTAGGTTACTTTTATCTATTGTCGCTGCTTTTTATTTTGAGGTAGAACAGATGGATGTGAAGACAACATTTCTTCACGAGGATCTGGAAGAGGAGATCTACATGAAGCAACCTGAAGGCTTTGTGGTGAAGGGTAAGAAATAGTTGGTATGAAAGTTAAAGAAGTCTCTGTATGGGTTAAAACAATCACCAAGGATGTGGTATCATAAATTTGATACATTTATACAGGGACTTGGCTTCACCAGAAGCAAAGAAGATCACAATGTGTATTTTAAATTAATTGGTGACCGTGTTATTTATTTTATCTTGTATGTGGATGATATGTTGCTGGTTGGAAATGACAAAGAAATTATCTAGGATTTGAAGACCCAATTGTCCTCCAAATTCGACATGAAAGATCTTGGTGCTGCAAACTATATTTTGGGCATGGAAATTAAAAGAGATCGAACAAAGAGGAAGCTCTGGTTAAACTAGAGGAAGTATGTCAAGACAATACTGCAGAGGTTTAATATGCAAGATAGTAAACTGGTGAAGGTCCCTATTCCTGTAGGTGTAAAGTTATCTACTAAATTGTGTCCCAAGACACAAGAAGAGGAAGAGGATATATCCCGTTTTCCATATGCAAGTGCAATCGGTAGCTTGATGTATGCAATGGTCTGTACTAGACCAGACATTGCACATGCAGTGGGAGCATTGATTAGGTTTATGTCAAAACCAGGGAGGGAGTATTGGACAACAGTGAAGCGGGTTTTCAGGTATTTGCGTGGCACTAGCTATTATGGTTTGTGCTACCAAGGAAGACCAGGATTGGACAGAGTTTTGGATATTCGTGCTTTGTTGATGCAAACTGGGTTAGAGATTTAGTTCAGAGAAGATCTACAAGTGGGTAAGTGTTTAACCTATTTGAAGGTGCAGTCAATTGGATGAGTAAGAAACAATCTGTAGTGGCACTATCAACTACAGTGGCAGAATACATGGAAACCACTCATGCAAGCAAGGAAGCAGTTTGGTTGCAAAGATCGTGTTCAAGTATGGGGTTAGTACAAGGAGCTATAAGGATAGACTGTGATAGCCAAAGTGCAATTTTCTTGGCAAAGAACCCTACTTATCATTCAAAATCAAAGTACATTGATGTTCAATATCACTTTGTGAGGGATATGATAGAAGACAAAAAGGTGTTGCTGGTAAAGGTGGATACTTTGAAGAATACTGTAGATGCATTGACAAAATCTGTGAGCTCTGAGAAGTTTTCCTAGTGTAGATAAAAAATGGGCATTTCAGGGCTGGAAAAATGAATAAACTCTCTTGTGGCCCCCTGTGGACAGAAAACAACAAGTGGGAGAATTTTGGATTGTGTTATATTCTTTCCATGACTAACCTACGTAGTGAATTAGGGGGGCGGAGCCCCCCCTTCGTTGCGCCGATTGTGCAGCGGGGGGGTCACAGGGGGGGTAGCAGGCCCCTATCTGGGGGGTGTGAGGGGACCGAGTAGCCCCCCTCTATGGGGTCCGAGGCAACACCCCAGGAAAAAAAATTTGGACCCTATATTAGGCTGGGCGAACCTACCTATGGTTTTCAGTCCATGGTTTTGGATGCGATGGTTTTCGGTCCATGGTATTGGATGCTTCGGCATGTATAAATATGTATTGTAACATTTAAAGGAATATAATGAGAAATCAAACTGGTAGTCTCGGTTTTGGGATCCAGGGGAAATCTCTATGTATATGTGTTTTATGTGTTATGCTCTTGCATTGTTTATTTTCTATGTTTTAGAATTCGTATGCAGGTAATTTCTATACAGGGTTAAAACCTACATCCTTTGTACTGCCACGTTAGCAGCCACGTTGGTTCATAAGGACCAATGGTATTCCACCACATGGCCCCCTGGAGGAGAGAGAAAAAGGCTTGTTCGACCTTAGTTTTTCTTTGGATTCCTTTGTTAAATGAAACCGGCCCTCCCCGACGATTTAACACTACATCGATGATTTTTTTGTTTCGCAGTCTTTTAACCCTGATCATGTCTTGGATTGCCAACCTGCGAGAAGTGCGAAATGTGGGAACAACCATCTTCTACCATGTGCCCCCTTAGGAGGAGAGAGAAAGGGGTTGCCCTACCTTGGTTTTCCATTGATTTTCTTTATTAAAGGTTTTCAACCCTCCCCGACGATTTAACATTGGATCGATGCTTCCCCGCAATTCCTCAAAGGATGGCCTGTTGGGCATGTCGATCTTCAATTTGTCGATATGAGAGACTTTTGGGATGTGGGAAATGACCGATATGCCCGATTTGCGATGAACTCCTGGGGCCCATTGATCACCGATAGGCCTGGTCTCGTCGATATGCCTGATAAGCCAATGTGTGGGACTGCGATGATGCAGGATGCCCGATATGCAGGACTGCAAGGTGAGGGATGTTAGATATGTAGGACTGTGAAGTGTAGGACTGCGGGGCTTGCCCATCATCGAACATCGATTTGGTGTGCCCATGGCCCTCCAATAAGCTCTTCCTCTTCATTTCAGGGGCAACAACACTCCTGATCTTCAACAGACCATATCTTCTAATCCAGAAGTCCATTTTGGGATTTCCATATACCATTGAAGCTCGTTCCGAGCACTATGCAATGGAGAGGGTCTGATTTGACTTTGAGTGCTTCTATGGCCTAAAAGATGGATTCAACTTCACTACTCTTTCTTACCCTTATCATAGTTGAAAACACATTGAGCAGTGAGTGACAATAGGCAATAAGGGAGGGAGAATATAATTAAATATGAAAGGAGAAGACTCTAGAGGGAGAGTCACAAAGAGGAAATGGGTCTGGAAGGCCAACCTAAACTAGTGAATTCATGAAAGAGAAGCAAATCCAAAACACAAATTAACCAAATTATGCAAAGAGAGACATGTAAGTAACAAATCTTAACTATGATAATGTTTACCATAAGTGTTAAGATATCCATGACCAAGATGACACTGTAGACACTTAGGTAAGACAAAGTGAAACCACAAGTAAAGAGAGAGACAATTCACATAAAGCTTGGCATAATCTCCTTGTGCCCCTATGCATGCATTAGTATGCTCAATATTTTCATATTCAAGGGGATCCACTTTTCTAGGACATAGTAGGTGCCAGCCAATATATAGAAGATGGGAGTGCTACCCCAACTTGCATTAATAATGACACATAGTACCGTCAAACTTGACGTGAGGAATGTTCATAATTGACATCTCCCATAAGGATTGATCAAGAGTGCCCTAGAAGCCCATATTTTCAATCACGTGTGGAGGAGTATGGAGAGCCACCTCCTTCTACCATATAATTTGTTTTTGTGGCATAATACCAACCCATTGCATGATTGACAATTTAATATAGGCATGAATCCAACTGGAACCACCAAGGCGACCTGTGAGCATGTAGTGCACCAAGTAGTCTGCATGTCATGATGCCTACGTATGTGAACTTTCATAATGTCAGGGTGGGAAGAGAGGATCTACCATGTTACACCCTCTATGGTGAAGAGAGAATAGAATTTTTATGTGCTTATTAATTGAATTTAAATATAATTTTTTGAAATATAATGATGACATATATGAATTATTACCTATTTTTAAAATTTATATGATAAAATATAATAATATATATATATATATATTAATATATTTATAATATATATATTTTAATAAAGAACATTAGTAATATGAATATTATATAATTATATATTATAAATATATTCAAGCTAGTGTAAATATTATAATTTTTTATTAAGAAATATATGTAATTTTTGTTGAAAAAAATAAAATGACAATAAAAAATTTAAATAAAAATTTATTAATTTTATTTATTATTATTTTAATTGAGTTAATGTTTATAGTTATTTACCACCTCTTATAAATTAAATTATAATCATCTCAAACCATTTTAAAGACCCACATTAAAACTAATAACACTAATCAAACAAATCTTATATTCCAAAAAAGCTAAATAAGAAAAAAGTTTATAAATGCATTATACTAAAAATATTACACTTTTAAACCTATAAAATATTTAAAAATACCCAAAAGGATGAACACCATGTTACTTTCCCTTTAATAATATTATAACATTGTATTTTCAATTAATCAAAATATTCTTGAAAAAAGGACCAACATATTACTTTCATGTTTTCCTATTAATAGATAAATTATTAAAAGATTGGCCACAATTGTAATCATCGTTTGGAGCATTATATTGGTGCGAAGTTTATTTATATCCATTGCAAACCAAGAAAAAGGTAAAATCGCCATTTTTCAATATCTCTTCGACTTAACATTGTAGTGAGAATATATAAATGGCCTGTGTGAATGTGGAATGGAGAAGTTTGACATCTTTCCATTGAATTTGTATATTCTATTCCACTCATATCATCTTCCCATTAAACATTTACTTATTTATGCACACTTCGTTAGAAAGTACATATTTAAATTTTGAATTAGACAAAACATATCGATTTATAAGATATTATTGTTAAATTTCTATTTTATTTTTTAAGACCATTAGAGTGCTTCATCACACTAAGTTCTTAAGAATTTCACTATATTTTTAAAATTCTCCTACACGAGGTGGTTGAGAATTTCACTAAATTTTTAAAATTCTCTTCCAAATTTTGGAGCAGAACAAAGTAGACATTTGGAATTCTATTTGGGGTTTGTGATTTTAGTCAAAATCGTCTTTCCTTTATGGTTTTTAGTTCAATGGAAAAATCTCACTTGGTATAAACTCCTCAAGAGAAATTACATTTGGTTTTTCTGTTATTAGTTTTATAAATTAGTTTTTAAGCACCATGAAGACTTCTTCGATTGTTAACTTTACACATTTTTTATCTAGAATGTCTTGGAAAAACGTATGTACCTTTATCTGGAATGATTTAGAAAAAGGTATGTGTAGCTCACACCACAATCATGTTAGTATCCCACTCATTGTTGAACACTAGAGAATGTAGCTATTTCAAAATTTTGTCCTATACAAAATTTGGACCCTCCTCCCAAGACTTCTACTTTGGGCCATTTAGAAAGAAATTGCAATATCTTCAAAAATATCTACCTCCCCCATGACTCTCTTGGAACATTACTAGAGAGAACATCCATGAATTGGTGGCTACACAACATTTGGCAATAGAATATGGCAACCTAGTGGGAAAGAAGTCACCATCTTCACTTCATAGGATTTGAATCTATTCCCATCAAATCTTTAGTTCCTATTCCTTTAAGCTTAACTACAAGACCAAACTCTTAGCTTCCTCAACCGTAGGACATCCTCAATATAAATTTTTATGGTGCCCCCAAAGGAAACCAAAGGGTTATAGGGTTTGGAGGGGTCTTCTGGGATAAGTATGGAACAATTATTATCCTCTTCTATGGTCCCATGGGCCACAACAGTAATAACATGATTGAGCTTTGTTCAAGAATTAAAAGAGGGTTTGTAGATAGCCTAGAAAAAAAGCTTCTTGAAAATTTAAGTGGAAGGGGACTCTCAACTAGTAATCATTATGATCTCCAAAATTCTTGATGGCATGGCCTCAAGCAATGTCTCTTGGAATTGGCACCTTAGTTGTTTCCTAGAATGGATAGTCGCTCCCTCGCATCTAATTCCAATGGTCATCACCTTTCATGTTCAGTACATTGGTAATAAGAATGTTGATCATTTATCGAATGAATAATGTTAGCTTCAATCTCCTATTTTCAACCAACCCTCGCACTCATTCACTAATTCCCTCTTAAAAAAAGTGTTTGGATCTAGCTCAGAAGGACTTCTCTTCCCTACACAGGGTTCCTGATGAAAGATAGGTGAAGGTGTGTGTGTCATCATCCCACCATGCATTCATGAGCATGGATATGGAAATGCATCCCCGCCAAGTTTAATACATTGCATTCACACCTCTGGCATCATAAACCATACCTAATTATGATGATTTTATGGCATTTTTCCAATTTGTAGTATAGAGTCATGGATTAGCTCTAATGGATATTTTGCATATCTATGGAACAAACTCATGAAGTTTGATGACCACCAAACAACTCAGTGAAGGTTGTTCTTACCATGCTTCTTTGTCATTTCATGTAGAGATTGGATTTCAGACAATAAAGCAATTTCATTCTCCACAAGGGAAGCCTGTACACCCATGATCAAGGTTCATTGGGGGAAGAATTATTCCATTTCATGGCTCTAGTAAGCCCCTCCTCACTTTCTCTTTGGTAGGTATTCTCTTTAGCCTTCTCTTTTTTCTTTGTATTTTCATGACTTTTTTTCCCTGTCTCATATGATTGCTTGATGTCATTTATCATTTTTACTACTTTTATTGGCCACCTCTCTCATTGTTTTAGGTCCATAGAGGACATTTATTCTCTATTTTCTTCTACCCTTGTCTAAGTTTTATTTTCTCCCAAGTATTTTCCTTCTGGTTGTATTACTCTGTTGACACTTGTCTCACTCAACCAAACCCCAATCCTTATTTCCTTATCTCTTATCATCATTAGATCCAATTTTTTCTATTAAATTATACCTTTTGCATGTGATCCCCTCCTTGGTTCATGCCAATAGTCTTGGTGTCGACTCCCAACTAGAGTTTCACATAAAAGGGCATGCAATAGGTGAGGGGTTGCCTATCTTCATGATCAGGGTGGATCTTACACCTAGCAGAGGGTAGAGAACTATACTCAATACTACCATAAGAACAACCATTCACCCATTCACATGGAAATTGAATAGGTGGAACATGATATAGGAGGTGAGTGGCATTCCCTCATTGACTAAGAAATTCTAGTAGACATTAGCGACTAGGTACCTAAAAATGTTCATACCATTGGAATACTTATGAAATACATGTATAAAATTGATATATAGTGACACCTCAATCTTTTACTTGGAATAGCCCTACTAGACCGGGTCGAGGCCAAAGAAAAAATTTGAGTCGTGCTAGACAAATTGTAGATTACTATGCAGTCCCTCGACTGAATACTAAGTCATGTGGAGGTTCTCTTAAGTATACCATTAGACTTTGGATCCTCCACTGATAGTATAAAATACCCTATTGCAATGGTAGATTAGACTCAGAATGGTCCAAATGAAGGTTTCTCTCTAATACTCTATTATTTATTCTCTTTTCTAGATTGTTTTTAGTTAGAGAATGGCCTTAATGGCCTAGCTTTGTTGGCTAGTTTTCTTGGTGGTATGTTGAATATAATTAAATTGTTTAAAGGGATTTTGATTAAAATTTAGTTTTGTTGTTGCCCTAGTTTTCATAATGGCAAACCAAGATGAACGTTTTTATGCTTTGTCATCTTTTCTTGAAATTATGAAATAGAAGCATGTACTTTACAAAGAAAAAAAATTGCATGTAGGGATTTTTTCTCTTGTAGTTACTCATATTGTGTTAGTAATTATTGGAGTAAAGTTGTTGATCAATTTCAAGTTTCAAATGGTCATAGGTTTGAAGCTATTTAACCCTATTCAACTCTAGTCTTTTCTTATCTAGTTATAGATTCATTAGCCTCACCATTAAGTGCACTATGAGTGAAAATGCAATACCCTTATATTATGATGTCAAGAACACATGGATGTTTCCTTTAAAAAGTGCACCAATGTGCTAGCATATTACATATATAATATCTTAGTTATGCACACATGGGTTGAATTATTAAAAAAATGGAGAATTGAATCTATATATATATATCACCATTAAATGCACTATGACTTAAAATGCAATACCCTTATACTATGATGTCAAGAGACACATGGATGTTTCCTTTAAAAAGTGCACCAATGTGCTAGCATATTACATATATAATATCTTATTTACACACATGGGTTGAATTGGATTAAAAAAATGGAGAATTGAATTAATTATATATTAATTTAGATTTATTTTTATTTTTACTAAACTAATTCATTATTGATTAATTATATATTACTTTCATTTGAATTCAAATTCAATTTCATTTTTATTTTTATTTGTAAACTAATTATTTCAGATTTATTTTTAGTAAACTAACTCATTATATATATATATAGATACTAATTTATTTCAAAAATTAAATCATTATAAATGGTGATATTAATAATAAATAATACTAATTTATTTAAAATCAAATCAATTATTAATTACTATAACATTTTAGGAAAATATACACATAAAGTAAATACAATACCCTTACTTTACTCAAATCAATCCCAAAATATATATATAATATATATATATATATGATATTATATATATATATATAATCAAATATTATTAAACCAAACCATTTACTTGGTGTATAAAACATTTGTATGAAAAAATATACCCTTGTACATCAGCATTATAATCAATACCTTTTAAATTTGAAATCGTGAGGTAAATAAACTTTAAAATTTGGAAATTGTAAAGGTTAAAACACGCCATAATCTTAATCAGTATTAACCACTCCAATATATCCTTCATAATATAGAAAACCATATCTCAACAATTCTTACATATTCCAATCTTTCGAGCAACCATTTCTGCAATCTTCAATCACCAGCATCTCAAAGCCTTTCTTACCCCATATAAGGTAAACATATACCAATCTACAAACTGGATGATTCGACATAAAAAAGGCAGAAGACAAACACGCCAAGGACAGACGAACTATTTCTATGATTCCGGTAACCGATCTGTCTTTATATCCATCTGCCTTTCTATTTCTACTTCTTTATCTTTTCAACTTAACTATTTCTATGATTCCGGTAACCGATCTGTCTTTATATCCATCTGCCTTTCTATTTCTACTTCTTTATCTTTTCAACTTAACTATTTCTATGATTCCGGTAACCGATCTGTCTTTATATCCATCTGCCTTTCTATTTCTACTTCTTTATCTTTTCAACTTTCCTACGGAAACAATTTCAAAAGTACAATGAAAAAGCATACACTTACATCAGTACAGACTCCATAATTCCATTTTTTTCTTGCCGATTGGACATATCGGGCGTCATAGCGACCGAGGGTTTTGCGTTTGCGTTTGCATTTGTTGTCCACTCAGAGACTGCAGCGGCCATGGCTTTGTATGAACTGCCCCCTTTTTCCAACGTACTCACGGCCTTCACCTTCAATTCTCTCATTCTCGTCCTAACCATCTGCCCTCTCCTCCTTCCATCAACTCCCTGACAGCTCTCTCCACTTCATCTCTCCTGACAAATTCATCGTTTTCCATCTTCGGTGCTATCCCCACCTTCAACCTGTTAACCAGCAAAAGCATGTTCATCCTTTGCTCCGCAAAAAGAGGCCAACAGATCATGGGAACTCCATGTGAGATGCTCTCTAGCGTAGAATTCCAACCGCAGTGAGAAACGAAACCGCCGGTGGATGGGTGAGCGAGAACAGGAATCTGAGGCGCCCAGGAAGCAACAACCAGTCCTCGCTCCCTTGTTCTATTCTCAAATCCCTCGGGTAAGAGTCGGGAAACGTTGGTCTCCTCGATGGAGAGAAAGCTGCTTGACGGACTACGCAACACCCACAGGAAGCGATGTCCGCTTGCTTCCAGTCCCACCGCGAGTTCGGTCACCTGCGCCCTCGGCAGCGCAGTTCCGCTTCCGAAGGAAATGAACAGAACTGACGAAGGCGGTTGCTTGTCTAACCACTTGAGGCAATCCACCCGTTCGTCTTCGACATGTTTGTCATTGTATTCAAGAGGTGACGAGGATATGAGCGGCCCAACTGGATAGAGGCGGGGAACTCGATAAGCCCCAGTCGGACTACATATCTTTCCTTCAGCAATAACTTTGATCGTTTCAGGCTCCATCTCCTCGAAAGTGTTTATCAAAATTCCCGTCACTTTCCACAGGCACGAGGAGTGGAGCACGATCCAGTAAAAGGCTTCATCGGATCTGTCACGAAACGGAGGCGGAATATCCGTGCCAGCAATCGGTGGAATTCCAGGCACCTCTAATGGGAAGTCGGCGTCCTTGAACGAAATTGGAATCTCTGAGACGAGCTTGGGGATAGATAACATGAAAGAGAGAAAAGCAGCATTGAAAGTGAAGAATACGTAAGTGGGTATGCCCAACTCGGCGGCCACATCGTACATAGTGGAGCAGAAAAAATCAGTGATAAAAGCAGAGAAGGGCGGGCCAGAATCAACAAGGAATCTGAGAGCACTTACAACTGATTCTTTCGATTTTTCCAGAAGCTTAGATACGTGAGTTTCGAGCTTCATGTGTTGTGCGCCTTCTATCTCCACTTCTGGCAGCTGGACGAACGTGATGTCAAGACCGGAGGAGGCGATGCGGTCCGAGTAAAGTGCCATGAGACGAGCAGAGAACATCCATTTGCAGGAAATGAAGGTGATGCAGAGGCCATGGTGCTCCGCAAGGCGGATGGTGAGCTCAGCGAAGGGGATGAGATGGCCTAATCCCCCGCTGGGAAAGATCGCGACGCGAGGCTTTCGGCTTCCCATGGCAATTCAGAGTAGATTGGACACAGCAGTGAGTATGAAGGCTAGACCACTGAGAAGTTGGGGACACCACGGCATTCCCTTAATAATATAATAGATAGAGACACCACGACATTATGCAAACATGATAAGCAATCGCCACGCATCCAATGAGTGAATCACCTGTGGTTTCGGGCAGATCCGAGGTCTTAGAAACTATAAGCCACGCATATTAATGAAAGTAAAAATATAATAATGTAAAATATTTAACCTAAGATTTTGTTTAAGAGTGAAAAAATTATTATAAGTGGAAAAAATGATGAGTACAAGTCTAAGATATTATACGAATTAAAAATATAATAACATAAAATAATTTTATAAGATAAAAACAAAAATCTAAAGAAATAATTTTCAATGATTAATGGTGACTTTAGTAAGATGTGATTCGTAAAATTTTCAATCTCCATAATAAATTTTTTTATTTTATTTTAAATTGTTTAATTTTTTATTTATTTATTTTATTTATTTTATTTTTATTTTTTTTTTTTTCCATTGTGATTTTAGTAAGATATTTTGTTAAATTTTCAATCGGTATAATAATTTATTTTATTTATTTATTTTTATTTTTGAAATTATTGTGAATTAATAAGTTGTTGTTAGGGTAATAAAATAATTTGGAAGAAATTTAAATCAAATTTGATGATTATTATAATATCAAAAATATATCTAATAGGAATTATCTTTATTGAGACTTTTTGGACTTTTCAGAGTCAAATCCCGCTGAAAAATTTGAGGCTAAATCTTGCTTTGTGTTATTTAAACTAGTTTTTTAAGTGCATATTTGGATTCAACACCCTAAAAAACACCTAGGACACTTTGATTATGTAGAGATTACCTATGAAGCTTGTGATAATTTGAGGTGAGATCTTGATTTGTGTATTCAACCCCCTAAAAAACCCCTAGGACACCTTGATTGTGCAGGGATTACCCATGAAGCTTGTGATAATTTGAGGTGAAATCTTGATTTGTGTTATTTAAACTAGTTTTCTAACTACATATTTGGGTTCAACACCCTGAAAAACCCCTAGGACACTTTGATTGTGCAAGGATTACCCATGAAGCTTGTGATTTCAATAAATTACTATCATATTTTACATAAATTTGACCAGAAAAACTCACTAAAAAACTTCCAAAAAATAGCACTAAAGACAACTCCTATCCAATAACCCACAAACTTAATATATCTAATAACCTAACTATTCTCACTATAACATCGAATATATACCCAATACCCTATGAGTCAGATATACTAATAACTAAAATGGAACCAAAAGCGTCCAAATCCTTAAAAAAAACAAACTAACTCTATATCAAAACTAATTTAATCTCATACAAATCATTATCTTTATCAACTTATCTTTCAAAAAAATTAAAACAAAATAATAAATAATAAATCATTATCCCAACTACGGACTACAAATCATCAAGAGATGATCAACAAAATATTTTACTATTAAAGTTCATCACAAAAAAAAGTAACTTGATGAATCCTAATGATATAACTAATCCAAAAAACTTATATAACTTGAATTTTCCAAATAAAATATACACTCTCATCATGATGGCCTTGAGTGATATGTTGCCTAAGAGATACACGTTTCACGTTCAGCCATGCATTCGGTCTCGTGTGACTATTGCTCCATTGCTTTACACATTTGCAAAAGCAGCGGGGATTATTTTGGTGCACATCGTGCCTGCCTTGTGCTTTTAAACCTTTGGTACAAGCGACCCGACGCAACTTTTTCTTTTGCTAGGAATCTGTTATACATCTTGCTCAAAAGTACAAAAGCATAAGAATATGTTTTTTTCGCTTTAGCCCAATAATGTTCCAAATTTTTCTTATATGAATTTGTCAAACTAAATTTTTCGATAGAACTATGATTTCAACTATTGTTGTTAACACTATTATTATTTGCTATATAAAAAACACTATTATTAGTCCCTGCCCTTCGGGCTGGCAGGGACTATAGTAATCGGTTTTACCCGATAGCATTAGTTCGACACAGAAATCCATAAACATATTTCAGCTTAA
>APFE031696711.1:0-14732 GCA_000404065.3 Pinus taeda
TCCCCGAACGCCCACAAAATCCCTTCAGAAAATGTTTTATGCACAGCTCAAAACAACCATCAGTAAAGAGGGCAAAAATGCTGCTAGATCTCAGGAAGTGGAGATCCCTGCCATTACTTCAAAAACCCTAACAGCACCCAAACCCTAGCAAGTGAAACAAGATACCTGTGCTCACACTACTCAAAAAAAAAGAAGCTATTATTAACGACTAAAAATAACATATGCAGAAAATTTAAACAATCTCACAGCATTTCAAGAGAGTAACACCAGCAAGATATGGACCCCAAAGTCTTCTTTTATTAACCAGGAAAAGCTTACAAGAGAGAGCTTTTTTTAGTACTAGACTCACAGATCAGATGATCTGAAATGACCCCCTAAAACCCTATATAAAAGAAATGATCCCAACGACTAGTTCGAGTGATCCATGTTGAAGCGATCTCGACCGTCGATGAGGATCAAGACATCTCTTAATCTCATCCGTCGATTTTATTAAAAAAATATATTTTGCATGCATTCACAAAAAATATTATTCTTTTATTATTTAGGGTTTTTTGCTTTATTTTATGAATTTTATTATTTTATTATTTTTATTTATTTATTTTTATTTATTTTATATATATATATATATATATAGATATATATATATATATAAAATTATATATATATATTAATACTATATATATATATATATTAGATATATATTATTATAATATATATATATTTTTAAATGGATCATTCGAACTAAGCCTTTGGAAACATCAACTAGGACCTAGGACTTAGGACTCATGAGGGGACTAAAACATTTTTCAACCCTCAAGACACATTACGTCATGACTTTTACAATTTACATCTTAAGGGGACAAGCCCACTTTAACATAGACCCTCATAGACCACCCAGTTCTGCGACACAACTATAATCTAGCAGATCAACACACTAGGATTCTCCTAAAATTCCAATGACAAAATGTATCCCGGCTTTGGGGTCAGGTTTGAAGGAAAACTCTGCCGATCCGTGGATCGGTGAGACAAAAAACCTTCCGGGACATAGATTATCATAAGAAAGTTAGGTCCACCTAGGCAATTTACAAACACAACTCATATCTGCTAGGATTATTTATAATTAATACATGCAGATTGGGTTTACAATTAGATTGATCAAGCTGCTGATGACTGCAGGATGGCACGGACACGCTGATCAGGTGCTGCCCCTTTTTGCAAAGAAAAAAGGGGGTGTACTGCATGGGTAGTTGACCGGTAGAGGTCAACACTGTGTAGATAAAAACTAGAATGGAAATTTGATCTCTGAATCTTGAATTGAGAGAGAGATTTGTCTGATGGGCAGAGGTGTCTTACCTCTGGAAATATTGGATCAACCTGTAAATAAATTTTCTTTCTGGCAAAGGTTGGAGGAGTGCCAGACGCATGAAGGTACTTCTCGCAGACTGTCAATGGTTGGGAGGAAAAATTGCAAACTCTGTCCCAGTGTCCACTCCCTTCAATTCCATGATGAATTTATATAGGAATGAGGGTGCCTAGGTAAATCTAGGACTACTCCATTCAAAGCACCTTTTATCAGTACACATGAATAATAATTTGTATTATACCTGACACTATTTGTTTTGGGTCATTAAGCTTGGTATTTATCTGTGAGGGCAAAGGAATTAATTTTTTTTGAGGTGTCATTTCCTAACCATACAGGAAATAAAGACGCACAGTACTAAATCGAAGTATTTGTAAGCAACATTGTTGGGTTCATGTACTGAGGGTATATGACTGTAGGAAATAGTGCTGAAGTTTATTTTTGTGTCTCCAATATCAGAATCTGATATCCCATGCTTTGTCTATTCTTTGTACAAATAAATTACCCCATGAGATCATAACGTTGATTTTATTATGGAGATGAACGCTTGAAATAGGAATGTATATACCAATTAGACATAACTCCCCGTGGACTATATTGGGTAATGACCCTACCTCTGACTGAGCTCAAATGAGCATTGAACAAAGACCAGACCCATTTTACATCAGACAATTTCAATCACTGGGATTGTTTGGTGTATTCTTGTAGATGGGATCTTTTTGAAACAAATTAAGACCACATGCAAGGAATTGTTCATGTTACATATATACATACATATATATGTGTCTATGTGTGATTGTGGTAACAACCAATGACAACTAATTTTTACACTTAGAAAATAAGTGACAGTTCTGCAAATGAAGGAAATGGTCTAAAAGGAAACATAGATATCACTGTGAAATGGAAATTAAAACAGTGAGTACTAACTCCAATACAAGGTTAGTAACTATTACATAACTTATGAATTAAACATTCCTTGCAGGTTGTTTTTAGCACATTTTACTAGAAGCTTTTCTATATGGTCTCTGTTACCCACCACCGGTGGGTGATATCCATAGGAGAATTTTTTCTCCAAGATGGTCCTCAGGCGGCAGCCAACAATCCATTGCAGCCACTAGATAGCTCGATGTGCCACCATCTCTGCCACCTAAGCCATCCATTACGCTCCCTCACCCATTTGTCATAATTGTATGTTTGAAGGTGGGCCTTCCAAGCTCGTAGGTATGGATTTCATTATGTAGTTGGGTATTTTCGTTTACTTATCATGGACGCTTTTGGGCATGGATTGTTGCGATTTTTAGCTTGGGAGGTACTCCAAACCCTAAGATAGAGGGTGGTGGAGGAGTTGACACACAAGTGTGCCTTGTGGGCTTGGAACCCAAGCTTGGGGTTTTTTACGCAAAGGTGTTGGGGCCAAAACCATGAGGAGATTTCTACATGTGATGATTTGAGTTGAAACAGAACTCTGATAGTAACCAGACGCAATGAAAATCGCTCAAATCCAAGTTGTAGAAGTGAAGATACGAATTTTTTAAGTTGCTAGTGGGTTTTTTGTGACACAAAATTCAGGTTGGCTTGGCAATTTTGTATGTCACATGACATTTGGATGAAACCACATGGAGCCCTTATGTTTTGTATAAATATAAGGTGAGTTGGGAGGAATTTGATACATCCAAGGTGCATTTTCTCATAGAGACCACATCTGAGGCAGTCGCAAATAGGAAAGGAGGCACAGGTTTGGGCACGCGAGATGTTTAAGACAGGCGCAAGGGCCGCGTGAGGTGTGTCCTGAATAAGCGCGCACAAATTTTTCTAGGGCAGTTGCAGATTCGAGATGCACGAGTTTTATCAAGAAAATCACAAGGGCCACGCGAGATTACTAGGTACAACAGAGAGGGCCACACGAGATTACAAGGTGCAACCGCGAGGGCCACGCAATATTACCAGGGATAGCCAGGAGGTATGATTTGATGTTGAGTTGGATGCTAGGTAGATGTGGGTCTGCAGGTCTGGGTTGGACAGCTGTGGGAGTTTGTTAGCAACCAAGAGGAATAGTGATCCTAGTGGTTGGAAGCCCTAACTAGTGAGTTGATGCTACAACATGTATTAGATGCTCGTGGTATGTTGGAGGGAAGCATGAGAATGGATCAAGTGTAGGCCTAGGTGAGGCAGAGTTGAAGCATCCTAAAGAACAACCCAGAGGATTTTATATTCTTGCTTCAAGCCTTATGTGCACCATCTTGATGGACTAAGGTGGTTGCTAGAGTGCCAGAAGAAGAGCTCAAAGGTCTGATCATCCAGGAGAAGTGTTAGTAGCCCGAGACTTGCCTTGTGGAGAAGGAAATCTACTGTAGAAGATGCGCAATCCTCCTAGCCCATGTTCATTGTGGGAAAAGGACATCTTGTAGTGATAGGTGGAAGCCCTCTCAGCCCTATGTTAGTCTTCATTAGAGCAACGCAGTGAGATTATAGTGGGCCAAAGTCCCTATAAGATGAGGAGCAGTAGTTGGCACGAAGTCCTTGATATATTCAAGCACAACTACTGAGAAAATTGGGTAGTCAAGGTTTAGTGGCCTAATGGAGCTAGTTCTCTAGGGCGTGTCACTAAAGATTGGAAGAAATTGGAGATGGCATTCATTGGACCAGATGGGACGCTGGTAGTACTAAGAAGCATGCATTCATACCCACCACAGACTGTGTCGGCTCACAGGATGGAGATTGATTTGAGCCATGGGGATATAGTATGGGTGGTAGAGTTATGCATTTCAGAGTCTAGGAAACATGCGCAGCCACCACACCTGGATATTTTGGCATTATTGGAGAACCATCAGGCAGTGTTTTGAGACATCCCGCAAGGTTTTCCACCAGACAAGGGGTTTGAGCACACTATAGAGTTGGAGGAGGGAGTGCATGCAATCTTCACCACTCCCTACAAACATCCCAAGGCGTATCAGGATCAGATTGAGAGGACCATTCAAGAGTTGTTGGCATTGGGGCACATTAAGCCTAACTTTGGTCCCTTTACTTCTTTAGTTGTGTTGGTGAAGAAGGATGTGACACTATGCATGTGCATGGACTACAGGGTCCTGAACAAGAAGACACTGAAGAACCAATACCCAATCCCGTGAAATGATGAGTTTAGAGGATTCAAATACTTCTCTAAGATAGACTTGTGCTTGGGATACCATCAGATTCGAGTGAGAGTAGGATATTTCGAAGATTGTGTTCTGATGTCACTATGGACACTTTGAATTGTTGGTGATGCCCTCTGGGCTAACCAATGCACCAACAACTTTTCAGTCTTGCATGAACCATGTGTTTCGCTAACACTTTGCGAAGATTTGTGTTGGTATTCTTTAATGATATCCTGATATAAAAAAAAACTTGGGAGGAGCATTTGCAGCACTTTGACGAGGTCTTACGCACGCTGGAGGAGCAACAAATCTATGCCAAGATGTCCAAGTGAAATTTTGGGCTAACTCAAATGTTGTGTCTTGGGCATGTGATTGGGGAGGATGGAGTTGGAGTTCATCAGGAGAAGATCAAGGATATTCTGGATTGGCCTATTATCCACCACCAGTGGGTGACTCCTATAGGAGAAATTTTCTCCTAGATTTGTCTTTAGCTGACAACTAGCAACCTCTTGCAACCACCAAATAGCTCTATATGCCACCATTCTTTGCCACTTGAACCCATCATTATGGGCCCTCGTCCATCTATTATGATCGTATGTTTGAAGGTGAGCCTTCCAACCTCGAAGGAATTGGAAGTTTATGCTTGTTTTCTTTGGGCACATTTGGACATGGATTAGTGGGGGGATTCGACAGAAAGAATGGGCTTGGATTGTACTCTTGTTCCCTTGTATCCAAGTCCTGCGGGGATCTCCTCTACTAGATATTGGCTTTAGGAGTGGGACTACATGAAAAACCCTGATTTTGGTCACATGTTCCTCCTTCTCGACAACATATATTTCACTCCCCTCTGCTCATTATAAGCCCCTTTCATATTTTCCCCATTTGGGTCCACATTTGTACATTGGGTCCACAAGGTGTTAGCCTCCTCTTCCCCTTGTCCACACTTTAGGTTGGACCCGAACAATGCCCCTGAGGTTGATGTATCTAAATAGAAAGTTAAAAGCATGATTTGTCCACTTACAATAGGAAATGTACCACAAAATGAAAAGGTACACGGGACACAAAACTTTAGCATGTGGGGAAAAACCAAACATGAGCTCTACCCCTTTATCACTATGGGCGTCACCCTAGTTTCTAGGGCCCTTATGTGTGCCCCCTGCATCATTAATGAACCCATGATTGTCCCAACCCCTGGCAGGTGATGAATTGCCCAACCTTAAGGGGGTAATCACTGCTACATCATAAACATCATGCTCTCATCCCCTGGAACCGCAAGCAGTAAAAGAAATAAAAATCAATAAAAGGCAAAAGGCATATGAAGAAAGGTGGAAAAACAAGGGCCAAGGTAACTCATGTACCACCACTGCTCCCTACTACATAAATATACCCAATGTGTGGGCTTCCTTCAACATAGCTATGCTTGTACCATGTTATGTGTCTTGGAGCCTTCCCTCTTACCCCTCTATGTCCCATTATTATTTCACTTGACATTTGCCATTTGATGGGTTTACCATGGACCTGCCACTCCATTAGAGGTTGAAACCATCTAATACGGTCCTTTATTAACCTCTCTTGTTGAGCAAGGTAACACCTATACCTTCTAAAGCCCATTTGGAAGGGCATGCCACTATGATGTGTCCACTTTTGCCCTTGATTATCAAGCTTATTTACTCAATTGCACTAATGGATTTTTCTACTAGAAGGTGAGGAGAAGCATTGGATATTACACAGGATAGCTAGTGGGTCTTCATCTTGGGCTTGGTCTCCCTATACAGGATCCAAGCCCTCTAGAGGGTCATAATGGCACTATTAGGGTGAGATTGAGAGCCATGGGCCTCCACCATCGCAAAGCATTGATTGCCATGCCATGGGTTTATTCAACACCACACATATAGAGATGATGATGCACTTGGACCACATTGCCCAACCGACCACAATTTGCACCTGACATTTGGCAATGGATCCAAGGCCCAAATAGGGTTTTATCTCATCCGAAGAGACATGGGAGGTTATGTATCATCTTCTAGCCCTCACTGGTGGAGCATCGACTTTTCATTGAGCCACTGGAGACCCTTGAAGGCATTTATTGCGCCCCATAGCCACTTGGGAGCACCACATGATGTTTTGTTTGGAAATCATTTATGGAACCCTCCTCTTCATCATGGCACTTAGAGGACTCATTTCGACCTTCCAATGACTCTTCCTACTCCATTATGCACTATTTTAGCCCTCTCAGGATGGCTTATCATTCACTTTAGTAGCTATTTAGTGGGCTTGTCACCAAAAGGGATGCCATTTCCACATTAAAATATTATTAGCAGCTTAATTAGACCAAATTAGACAAAATCAAACTTGAGGAGCCTCATATAAATATAAGAGGATGCATTTGTATTAGTCATCACAATTGGGATATTTGACTTCTCTAGAAAAGAATTCAGACCTGCAGTAGAGGACGAAATTGGATTGTTCTTGATGAATTATAATGTTTGGATATTTTCGCTAGTATCCTTGGAGCTTCCTTTTGGAAATTTTATGGATGGATATACTCTTCTTTGTCTTGTAAGTGCTATATGATGTCATGTTTCTATTTTAATGGATGTCTAATGCATGGAATAATTTTATTATGGTGATTAAATATGCCCTAATTAATGTGAATTGTTGGAAGCATTGAAAACTATTGGATTTTTTTCATGTGTTACTCATTGGACAAAGAGTAAATGAATGTTCCTAGGTGATTGATAACATTTTCATCCTTAAACTTCACAAAAGTGTTATTGAAGTATAAAAATGTAGAAGTCGTTTGATTGTTGTTTCATCTAGGATAGCGAAAATGCTTCTAGGTCTTCTTGAAGAGCGAAGTCTTAATTTCATGGATTCTCAACTCCATTTCTCCCAATAGGTAAGCATTGGGTCTAGGATCACCTCTTTCTCTCTCTTTTCCTCATCCCTTTAAGGATAAAGAGGCCATCTAAGGTTCGGTGCGAAATTTTAGGAAGGAGGAATTTTTGGATTTCGTCTCGATAGGGTTCTTCGTTATTGTATGTTCTAAGCATCCACAAGTTTTGAACGAATTCTGACAGTGGAATTTCAATATAATTGATGCCCTGGCTATCACACCAAGAGGGAACCCTATAAGCTAATGCCTCAACTTAGGGATTGTTGAAGGCATTCACTTGAGTTCTCATTGGAGTAAATCATAAGCAATCTTTTATGTTGACTACCGTGACCTTGGATGAACTCATATTTAGTTATATATCTTAATCCTAGGTCTCGTGTAACCACCTACCTCAAGGGATTTTTCGTGGAAAATCATCCTAACTTCTCCGAAAGCTCAGAATTTCATTGAACCTTTCCATTGAATGAGACTCCTTACCTCACTTCAAGCCAATCCTAGATACATCTCTATCACAATTGAGGGATACTGGGACTCCTCCCATTAGTGAAAATCTAAGAAGATAAGGGGACATAGGTTGTGGTGGCAGCAGGTCTTTGTCCCAAATTGTTGTTTTTCCATCTAGTTTTAGCCTACAAATTAGGCCTACTAGTTTGAGTGGTAACATTTTTGGCATTGTTTCCAAGGAGGAAGCGAGTCTACCTTCCCTTTGAATCATTGAGGAATTGATTCATTGACGACATTATAAGTATTCCTCTGGCGACTCCATTATTTGTCAAATCCCCTACTTTGCTTGAAGAATACATCATTCCTCCTATAACTAGGGTTGCCACAAAAAGAGGGGAGAAAACTCCATCACCTGTTAGGACTAACTTTATCCCAGAATTTGAAGAGGTTGGCAAAGCAATCATTAAAATGAATGTCAGTGCCAATGTAAACCAAAATAAAAACCAACCCAAGATCCAAAGAAGCAAAAGGCTCCTCGCTGGTGTTTATAGACCTTTGAAGTTGAGTGACATCCCCTACCCTTTACCTGAGAAATATCATGAATGGTTACCCAAGTTGAAAGGGACTGCTGATCAAAATGCCAACGACCATTTAGATGATTTCTTCTGGGCGTTTGTCCTAAAGGGGATTGAATATGATGACTCGATAATGATGTTATTTGCTTTATCCTTTGAGGGGCATGTAAGGGAATCCTATCTTAGTCTCTCTCTAGGTAGCATTGATGATTATGAGAAATTTGAAGATACCTTTAAAAGGAGATGGTCATCTAATGACAAAGGGGCTTTTAACCTTGAAAAGTTTAACCGCATAAGAAATAAAGGCGATAAAGATGTGAGGGAATTTATCCAAAAGTTTGATAGAATTGTTAGGGATATGCATGATCATCTTAAACCCCTTGATGCACTTATACTTGACAAATTCATTAAGATTGTTGGAGGACACCTAACATATCAACTAAAGGATAAAAAGATCAAAACTCTTGTTGAGGCCAAGGAAGTTGTCATAGAGGTCAAATAAAACTGAATACTTCTAAAATCAAGATGTTTGAGCATCCTAGGACTAAGGTAGAAGCTAAAAAGAGCAAGTCTAAGGATTAGTTTTAGGAAAATCTAGTCATGGCCCTTAAGAAAATTGATAAAATATACGACATGAACTCTAGGGATAGGTTGTATATGAAGTTTTATGAACAAATTCACCGCTCTTGAAAGGGCTCAAAATTCAATTTATACCCAAAGGAGCAAGCCTTTTGTCAAGAAACCTAATGATAAAGGCAAGCAGGTTCCACCCTAGGTTCCTAACATCTTGGCTCCAACCAATGCTATGGAACAATAAGAATCATCTTCCGAAAATGAGCAAAGTGATAATAAAGAAAGTGAGGATGAGGAGGGGGGTGAGAAAATGAACATAGTTGGTGAAACCCAAGCTTTCAACATTATGACACATACACTCATCCATTGATCAATGAAGTGAAACTTAAATCTGAACGATGATCCTATCCTCAACGCTAATGATAGTGGGAGATTCAAAGGGGTCTAATACTCAAAGAAGAACGATAAAAACCCCTCCACAAGCTCTAACGAATCAAAGAAGAAGGAATCTCCTCATAAGCGATCTCTTCCTAAACAAACTCCTCCAAAGATAACCTTGAAGAAAGATCCTCCCAAGATAACACCAAAAAGGATCCTCCTGTTGGAATCTCTAAGTCTATCCGTTAGAAATTCTTCCTGTACTATCTGATTTATTTCTTCCTACTCGCTCAGTTACTTGACAATTTATTTACCATGTAAACACTGAAAATAAATAGAAGTACAATATCAACAGATACAAATCATAAAATGAAAGAAACAAGCACACAAGTGACACCATTGTTTTTGGACTAATGTCCCCGAAAAAACCTAATGCGGGAAAACCGGTGCAACTATTCAAAGGGTTTTATTATTATGCAGTTTCAGAACACAACCTGGGCGCCAGAAATGGCTCACCAAACAGAGAATGCCCTCGGCAGTAGTACCACTCAGTCGGAGACAAATATTCCAGATAAATCATAGGATGAACCATTCCACAGCAAAAATACAACTTCTGCTACTCTGCGTCACCCTATCCAGCTCTCCAACTCCAATTTGTCCCACGAAAAACTCCCAACGCTGCCTCTAGGGCCTACATCATCCTCTCTAGCCCAATGTCAGCTTATCTGGCCCAGTGTCAACCACTCAGGGCTCTGCGTCAGCCCCAGGAGCCTCTGCGTCTCACACACTGGCCCTCTTTGGCTTTGCGTAGCTCCTAGCTGCCTCTGCGTGGCCTCTGGTTGCCTCTGCATGGCCTCTAGTTGGCTCTGCGTCAACCTCTCTCGGCTTCTGCACTGATCCTACCAGTACTAACTCTACCTCTCTGCTATGTATTCATTATCCCTCAGCTGCAACTCAGATCACTTCACTCAATTTTCTCAACAAACCCTGCCTCGGAAAATCGAGTTCTTTATCTCTCTCGGTGTGTTCTCCAACTGACCCTCAAGTCTCCTCTTATACTTTTCTCGTTGGTCCATCAACAGATGAGATTAAATATCTAATCAATGGCTAAGATTAGATTTGGCTTGATCCATGACTTTTGAACCATTCTAACCCAATTTTATATTAATTCACATTAATATTTTATTTTTCCTAAGTTTAGACTTAGGAACTCCATTAAAATTATTAATTATTTAATATCTCCCAAACTGGTTAGATTCTGCCCAAACCATTTCTGGGTCTTGGAGATCTCATGCACTATAGCCTCTCCACCAATTTTCGTGGCTAGAGCAAATTTGATGCTACCCCAAATCAACATTCCCTCTCAGCAAGGACTGTGCTCTAATAATACTCCTCACGGAGTATCACCCTGATCATCCAGCATCAGTCCCTATGCTAATGCTAGGCCTCTGCGTCCAACATCCTCTGCACTGCTGCATCATGTACTGCTATCCATGGCCCTGCCATTGCCACTGTTGCATCCGTACAACAGCTCGCTCTGCATCTGTGTTGTTGCCCATGCCCCTGCCACTGCCACTGCTGCATCTACACTGCAACCCCTCTCATCATGATGCCCATAGCACTGCCACCGCTAACTGCTGCACTGCAACTAAGTCACTGAGAAGTAAGTAACTGATCCTCCCAATTCTAACATCTCTGTCAGGCTAGAAACACTCCAGATGGTGAAGCTCCCTCTGTCGCTCACAAGTGCTTCCTTTACTGACCTCTACGCTGCTGCAACAACTCCATGTATCTCGCACTGCTGCCTCACGCTATCCCGGGACTCTTGCACTGTAGCACCCTCTATCGCTCCATCTGCATCCATGTCTACTGACATCTGCCAGTCATGCTACTCCTCTTTGCTGCTCCCGTAGCAAGGTATAATCCAAGAGGTTGGGTACCTCGAGGATTCTACCCCTCATCACCTGTAGTCTGTCTGACTACAGCTCGATGTCTCCCCACCTCTTCTCTCGAGGTGCATGAGCACTCATGGCACAATTATCATCAGTATCCACTTCCTTCTCTGCCTTAGCCAGCACAGCCTTGGTATTAGAAGCCTCTCCCTTGCTCTTCTTCCTAGTACACTGGTTCGCATAGTGACCCAGCTCCCCACAATGGAAGCACTTGACCTTGGAGAGGTCCTTCTTCTTTATTTTCTCCTTTTCCGTAGATGCGAGAGCCGCATCTTTTTCTTCCTCCTTCTTGATTCTGACCCCTTTTGTGCTACTCCCCGCCTTGGACACCCGTCTGATCTCTTCTTGATGAAGATCCACCCACAGTTCCTCCCAATCTAGAAGGCTCGTCCTGCCCAGTATGCTCTGTTCAAACACCTCCCAATCCTCTGAGGCTGCGTTCAATGCGGTCCTCACCATCAGTTCTTGATCCGATGTGGCCCCTATGGAAGTTAGCTAATCACGGATATCCTTCAATCCACCGAGGAAGACATCTATCTTCTCTCCCCACTGCATTTGATATGACCGCAATTGATTTTCAAGTAACATCCTCCTCTGCATGGAAGTATGTTGATACAATTTCTTCAGGGCTTCCCACATCTCATTTATTGTTTCCTTTTCAGAAATATGTGGCACCACATGATCCTTGACACCATCGAGGATGATGCACTTTGCCCTAGCCATTGCCTCCTCGTACTTGTCATTTTCCGTTGGGTCAACCAGGTCGCTATCGTTTTCAAGGAGAAGTGTTTGATGCGATATCTGTCTAGAATCGAGAAGACCCTGGCTTTCCAGATTACGAAGTTTGAAGCTCTGTCCAGTCTATCCTGATCTCTTAGCCCATTCACTTCCATTTCGTTGTTCCTCTTTCGACTCTTTCAAGTCTCTCTACTTCCGGTCTTGAAGTTCTCGGTTTGACTCCCTCTGAGCCTCGATTTCTCTTCTGCAAATCCCTCTACCATTGTCGAGATGCCCTACTCTAATCGTTTGTGCAACTGCACCACTGATCTGGATTTCTTGACTAGAAATCCTTGGTAACAACTCCCTCCTCCTTGGTCTTGCCCTGTTAGGTATTGTTCTGACCACAATACCCCACCAGCGTCGCTTCACAATTTAGCCACAGCCTCCTATGCCCCAACAATCTAAAGGTTAGAGCCTCTAGGCTATGCGCAATCTCGACACCGACACAATTTGCACCTCTTGGCCATAGCGTCGATCCTTCCTGAATGAGAAAGATGAACAGGCACTATGTAGGTCATGTCTGCTCCTCTCTGCCTCAGCGCTGATCCTCCTCCTGGCTCGAACTGATGACGCAGGCTCTCTGCGTCACCCCTTCCTTGCTACTTTCTACTAGGAACAAATTCTGTCACCCAGGACAACTGTTTCTGCTGCTGCTTCTCTGCTCGGTTGTTGCCTTCAGTTATCCTGTGATCTGTTACCACGCTTTAATACCATGTTGTAATTTCTAAGTCTATCCATTAGAAATTCTTCCTGTACTATCTAATTTATTTCTTCCTACTCGTTCAATTACTTAACAAGTTATTTACCATTTAAATATTGAAAATAAATACTAGTACAGTATCAACACACATAGATCATAAACTGAAAGAAACAAGCACACAAGTGACACCGTTGTTTTTGGACTAATGTCCCTGGAAAAACCCAATGCAGGAAACTTGGTGCAGCTATTCAGCGGGATTTATTATTATGCAGTTTCAGAATACAACCTGGGTGCCAGAAATGGCTCACCCAACAAAGAATTCCCCCGGCAGTAGTACCTCTCAGGTCGGAGACAGATATTTGGTGAGATCCAGTATTGTAGCAATAATGCTACAACTCCTGAGGCTTCCTGTCTCTCATTTTATCAACCCGGTTGTTCGTACAAACTTGGAAGCGACGGTGCTATATGCACAAGTACTAGATCCTGTCGCAGCTGTCACTTGGTCAGCTGGCACAAGTCTGTTAGGGCTCAAGCCAACTTCTATAGGCTCACAGAAGAAGCTTTATCAATGATGGATGAAAGCTAGCTCAAAGAAGACTAAGCTAATTGACAAAAAGTAATTCAACGCATGTAACCCTAGGAAACCCTAATTCGACTAGTCTAATCCCTATGATGCAATGAGGATGAGTAATCTTTCTACCAAGGCTGCTACTACATCTAACAAGAGGAAATGCATGAATCTATACTACTGACATTATCAAAGACATGTTTTTATACTTTTTCGTTAAGTAGATGGAGTGATGGTGCTTTGTTTATTTATTAGGGTTTGATTGTGCAGATGGGATGGGGGAAGGAAGGAAAGCGTGGGATAGATTGGGGAGGCCAAGTGAGGTCCCTATGGGCCCTTGGCATCCATCCACAGAGGTGTCCCACGTGCAGAAGCTCAGCAACCGCGTGGAAGACCTCCTACAGGATGTCTGCAGGGGATTCTACAGGAAACTCAGGGTTTTCTACACGATGTCTCTGAATTGCTACAGGATGGTCGAACGTGGAGGACTGAGGTGAGGAAACAGTGATGGACGGGTAGGAAGGGATGTGAGAGGGATGGATCAGGCTGGTGATGGTTTGGAAATGGAAGGATGAGATGGAAAATAGGTGGAGGGAGTGTATTGGAGTGTTGGACGTGAAAGGTCAAGGAATGAGGCTAAGCGACGATTAGGAGATGTTTTAGGGACAGGCAGAACGCGGTGAAGAGCAGAGAAACGTGGTTGCATGCAAGGTTAAAGCAGAAAACATGGTAATGAACGAGATGGAGCAGAGTGTAAATGAAACAAATGACCAAAACTGTTAATCAAGCCAAGAAAGCATCAATCTACGCTAAGTATACTGTGATTTTATTGAACAGTGATCCAAAACGCAAGGAGGAATACGTATGGCACTATGCTGAATAGATGTGCGGTTCTTATAAATGACAAGGAAACATCTAAATCCAAATCATAACTGTATCAACCAACTCATGCGTATTTTTGGTGGTCTGTTATAGACTACACCGCAACCCTCAAACGAGATGGCAGTGAGCCTTAACAAACGATTTTAATGGAGCTCCAATGGATATCACGTATCATGTGCTATGCTAAACAAGTGAAAGTGACTGAACCATAAATAAAATCTACCTAGCTCATAAGAAAATCAAATTACAAGACTGCCATTCAAATTGCATGTGCAAAGGAAACGTAAAGTGCTGGAAAGGAACTAAAAACAATACTACAACAGAGGGGATCTATGGCTCTCAAGTTGGGCCCTAACCTGAGAGCTATAGTCTCCTAATAAAAACTCAGGAATTGATCACAAGCTGTCCTCTTTATTAATCATTCAACGTCATGCCAAACTGGCTTACAGAAAAAGGAAACAAAACTGGACTGATTACAAAATGAGATGAT
>APFE031696711.1:36779-49927 GCA_000404065.3 Pinus taeda
ACCTGTTACTTGCGCATATCAAAGATCAAGCACATGGAGTAGAACGTTTTTGTGGTGTCTTATGATCACCCATGCTTAGTATTAGGTCGTAAAATCAACCAAAAAGAAAAAATATGCAAATTTAATCTAAATGCAGCTAATCAGCATGCAATGCATCCTACTCTAGCATGCATATTGTACAATGTCAAGTGCCCTCGGGGTAATACTCTTTCATGAGTTTCCCATTCACAAGAAGTGGAATGGACTCTCCATCGGGAGTCTCTAAGTAATAGGAGTTTATTCCTGCATTATCAGCTATCCTGAATAGGTCTACCCATAAGTTGTCCCATTTCTTGTGCATGTCAAGTTTCTCCCTCCTCTCGTCCCACAAAAGCACAAGGTCACTAGGTTTAAAGACTTTGTATTGCGTGTGTTTGTTAAAAGCTTCTTTCATTTTATCATGACTACGACCAATCTGGTCAAGGGATTTCCTTCTATTTTCGTCGCTCTCAATTATCTGGTCAATACAGGATTGTATGGAATCTTGTTGATCGGGGAAAGCTTTTAAGCATTCAAGGATGGGAAATTGCAATTGGAAAGGTAATTTAGCCTCAAAACCGTAGGCTAATTGAAATGGGATAAATCTGGTTGAGGCTTTCACAATTGTCCGATCAGCCTAGACGGCATACTTGATTTTTCTATTCCAATCCTTCTTATGTTCCCCAGGAGTTCGCTTAATTTTTATGAAGTTTTTATTGCTTGACTTAGCGTGGCCAATTCCTTGAGGATAATAGGTGGATGAATGTGCCAAGATTATACCAAATTTATTACACAGGGATGTTAAAGTCGTGGAATCAAATGGTTTAGCATTGTCAGTGACGATCTTGGCGGGAACACTAAATCTGGTAATAATTTTGTCCTCAAGGAAATCCATAACTACCTGGTCAGTCACTTTCTTGGTTGGTATGGCTTCAACCAATTTAGTGAAATTCAGTAGCCGTGAGGATCCAAATGTACTTGTGGCTTGAGTTATCTTTGAATTCACCAATAAAATCTAGGCCCCATTGTTGGAAGGGCGCATCTACGACAACATTTCTTAGGGGCATGGCAGTTAGTTGTTGTTTTCCAGCGAACAATTGGCATGGTTGGCATATTTTCACAAATTTTAATGTGTCACAGAAGATGGTGGACCAATAGTAGCCAACCCTCAAGATCTTGTGGGTAGCGGTTCGGGCAACATAATGTACCCCACAAAATCCAGCACGGATTTCTTTCATTAGTTTCTCAAATTCTTCCTTACTAACACATTTGAGGATTAGCCCATCATGGCTCATCCATCCAAGGCCATCTTGGGTCAAGCAAAACTTAGATGCCTTTAATCTTAGGCATCTTCCCTTGTGATCAATTAGGTGAGGAGGGGTAGATAAGTTGCGCAAATAATAAATAATGTCCTTATACCAATCATCCTCTTCAAGTTCAATAGAAGTGGCACATAGCTACTCTTCTTCCCCTTCCCTAATGGCTTCGTTGTTGCTTTCAGCTAGCATTTTAGCAAGGCCTTGTCCCATGATGAATTTCTTGGTATAGATATCAAGGTCATATTCTTGAATTTTGGATACCCATTTTCCCCTGGACCCAAGGAAATCAGTTTGTGATACCACATCTCTCACAATGGGATAAGGTACATATGCATATAATCTGTTATATCCCACATAAGCTCTGAAATAGTTGAGAGATTTGATAGGGTAATTTGCTTGTTTTTTAGTGATAGTGTACCTTGTCTTGGGCATCACGAAGTGGTTTTCTCATAAAACCTATGGGCCTTTCTCTTCCCTCATCATCCTTTTGCATGAGTATGCCAGAAATAGTGTCTTTAGAGGCAAAGGAATAGATGATGAAATCTTTGGTTATAATTAGGGCTAACAAGGATAGGGGCAGAGGCAATACTTTCCTTGATTTCTTTAAAGGTGTTGTTTGTCGCATGATTCCATATGTAGGGAGTGTCCTTCTATGGAGATCATTCATGGGCTTGACGAGCTCGACAAAGTTTAGTACAAATCTTCTTACAAAGTTGATTTTGCCGAAGAAAGATCTTAGAGTACTTTGGTGTTTTGGAGGAGGGATATCCTTGATTGCTTGGATTCTTTTGGGGTCAATACTAAGCCCATATTTGGAGACCACATGCCCAAGCAATTTACCTCTGTCAACACCAAAGATTGATTTATTAGGGTTGAGAGATATGTTGTATTTTCTACATTTCTCGAATACCTTCCTTAGGTGTTTGCAATGGTCCCTTCTTTCTTTCGAAGTGATGGTTAAGTCATCTTGGTAGATTTCCATGATTTTCCCAATGAGATCCCTAAAAACGAAGTCCATGGCATTTTGAAAGGTAGATCCAACGTTGAGGAGACCAAAGGACATCCTATGATAGATATATGTTCCCCATGGTATAGCGAAGGCAGTTTTCAGACGATCCTCCTCTTTTACAATGACTTGGTTATACCAGAAAAACCCATCGAAAAATGCCATCATTCGAGATCCAATTATTCTCTATAATAGTTTCTCCATATTAGGAAAGGGGTAATTATCCTTCAAGCACACACAGTTGAGATCCATAAAATCAATGCACATTCTAATATTGCCAGCCTTCTTACGAGTGATCATAGGATTGGAAATCCAAGATGAGTGTCGTATGGGAGTGATGATTCCTGCATCAACCATTTTTTGGAGTTCCTCTTTGACCAAGGGAGCAAGTTTGGGGTTTATTTGTCTCAGATTTTGTTTGACAGGTTTCGCTCCTTCCTTGAGAGGGATGGTATGTTGAATAATTTCGGGGCTATAGGCATTTAAGTCATCATAAGACCAAGCAAAAACATCCTTGAATTCTCTCAACAATTTTTCCAGCTCAAACCTTTCTTCTTTGCATAAGTCTTTCCTAATTATGATTATTTGAGGAGAAGTCTCAGATCCAAGGTTGAGGTCCAATGTATTAGTGACTCTTAGTTATCATGCTTGGTGATGCTAACGTCATTCCTATCGAAATGTTGCTCATTAATGATGTCCATGGCTCTCTTAAGGAGTCCTTCATGGTTTTGAAGGAAGTTGCTTATGTCCTGGTCATTTTAAAAAACAAGCCAAAGGTCTTCTTAATCAGGGATAGAGGGTTTGTAAATGGTATCGACTATACATCTTCCCTTTTTAGAGAGGCCATTACGAATGATTGAGGAAGTGGACGCAGCTATGGCTAGGGCATTGGCCATGTCATTTAGGGATCGGTCTAAAGCTCGAAAGGATACTTCCTAAAAGCCCTTGATCATGTGAATGATCCTTTCTCTATAAGGCTTCAACCTCTCGTGTTTTGTATCAAAAGTTCCTCTTATTTGCGAGACAACTAGGTCAAAGTCCCCTATTATTAATAACTGTTGAATTTTCTTTAGTTGAGCTGCTTCAAGTCCCAATAATAGGACTTCATATTCAGCGACGTTATTGGTGCAAGTGAATTAGAGTCTTAGGGAAGACATTAAATACTCTTTGGATGGGGAGATGATGACAATACCTGCCCCTGACCCAAATTTAGAGTGGTCTCCATCAAAATACATTATCCAAAGTCCAGGGGGAGGTGGAGTTTCGACATGTGCATTCTTGAAAGCCCTCCATTCCCCAAGATCAATGCTTTCTTCTTCAAAATCGTTGTTAGGCTCTTGAGAGGAGGCGATCACGAGGGGAGAAAATTCATGTCTAGGAATGGATACATAGGAGTTTTCCTACCAAGGGAGGTATATAGTGGAGCTATCTTCATTAATGGACAAGTTTAGATCCTCAACTAGTTTCTTAGACACAATCATCCCCCATGCAAGGTTCATTTCAACTATGACTATGTTCATGGTGAATTCCCTTTCAGGATATGTATGAAAAAATGCCATTTTCCCTTCCACTATTCCACATACCTTAAGCTCATCACAATTTAGGATCATCTTGTTAGGACATTCATTTGAGAGCTTGATTCCAAGTTCCTTCATAATACTTGAGGACATGATGTGAATTGGACTACCAAAATTAAGAATACAATTTCTCAAGGTATGGCCATTTATCCCAAGGGAAATATAGAAGGGGTCACTCATGTTCAAAGCTAACCTTAGGGGAATTATCATAGCAAGATCAGGGGGCTCTTTCTTGTGGCCTTTTTTGTTCTTTTTCTAGTTTCATGCAAGGCGTTATCTTCGTAAGGGGAAATTTCTTTGTCATTCGAAGAGGGGGCATGATCTTCAACTTGCAGCATGTTCATGGAAGTCTACCTCATGGCTTGATCTAGATCAAAAATGATATTTTGAGCCTGAAGGAGACTAGTGGGATTCTTGTTTTTGACATCGAAGGCCAATTTTCCAATGAAAGCATTGAAGTAAGCGACTAGGGCCATCTCCTTTTGGGGGGGGCTAGTTCCTAGGGAATAGAATGAATGATCTTGTTCAACCTTTGATTGAACTCGAAAATGGACTCATCTTTACCTCTTTTGCTAGACAAAAGACCCTTGTATAATTCAACTATGTCTTTTTTATGGAACCACCCCTTCTCGAATGCCCTAACAAATTCCTCCCATGAAGAGATGGAGGATGGGGGAAGAGATAAATACCACACACGGGCCTTTCCTATTAAGGTTTTGGCAAAGGAGATCATACAGTTAAACTCAATGTAAGATGCACCACATTTTTGATATTCAAAGTTTAGGAGATGCTCTTGGCGATCTTCCTCCTCAGCGAATTTGGGCCTATCCGGATCTTCAGGTAAGGAACTAAAACGGACCCAATCATATTGGAAACATTTAGAGGAGTGAAAAACTTGCTTTTTTGCTTCAATATATTGATCCTCTTCTCAAAGAACAACGTGTGGGGTACTTCATCCTTTCTTCGATGATAAGTTTTGGTTTCGGGGTCTTCCATTCTAAGAAGGATGTTGTCGAATCGCCAGAGGAATATTATAAATGTCTTTTAATGAATCAATTTCTCAGTGATTCACTAGGGAGGTAGACTTGCTTCCTCTCGGGCAACGATGCCAAAATGTTTCCGCTCAAACTAGCAGGGGTCCTTGGAGGGGATCCTAAAAGGGTGACTACTAGGTTGAGGGAAAAAATGAAATGATAGCTCACTATCATCTCAACTAAGGCTCTCTACTCTTTATAGACTTTCACTGATCGGAGGAAGCCCGATATGAAGAGAATCAATAGAAGGATGAATCAATGAACAGAAAAGGAGTGACTATTTAGGCCTATCCACAAGAGAGACTCAATTGTACGGTTTGCTTGCTTGACAAGCAAGGTGTAAGGCTCTCCAAGAAGGGCCAAGGGAGTTTCAAGGGCTAGCGTTTGCAAATGAGACTTATCAAGGAGGAACCTAGTCCTAGAAACCCTTGTGAAAACTTGGTTTCCAAATCTAGGTCAAGTGGGTGGAGTTGATCAATTAGAGGTGTGCTTGACCTAATTGAGGGGGAGAAGGGGATCAAAGTAGAAAATTCCAGTGGTTTTAATGCAATGATCCCTATGAGTTTATTGTTCATTTGGGGTGGCATCAATTGTGCTCTAAGCCTCAAATTTTGTAGGGAGGCTTGGGCACAAGCATTCCAAAGAACCCATAAAGTGTTTTGGGAAATTCAACCCATAAGTGATTCTATTAAAATAATTAATATTTTTAATGGCGTTTCTAAGTCTAAACTTACGAAAAATAAAATATTAATGGGTATTAATTTAATCAGGGTTGAAACTTCTAGAAAAAGCCATGGATAAAGCCAAAACGGTCTGAGTGTTTGATTATTTTTAATCTAGGTCATTTGTTGTCCAACAGGAAGATATAAGAAGGGGCTTGAGGTTCATTTGGAAAACACACAAAGAGATAGAGAAAATCGATTTTCTGAAGTGAGAAGTTCCTAGGAGGAAAAATAGATTGAGCAAATCTCTTGTAGTTGAGGGGCATGGATAACAGCTTCCAGAGAGAGAGATTCTTAGTCAGAGATACATCAGTAGAGAGAGGCAGTAAGTGATCCAGAAGTCTTGACGCAGAAGCTAATGCAGGGCCAAAAGGGCCATGAAGAAGTGACTTAGAAGGAGAGAGAGAAAGTCAAAAGTCAGAGTAGAGGGTCAATTTCGGAGACTGAAAGCCAAGGTGTGAGACGGGGAGGCTGAGAGCAGTGACTTTGGGCTACTGATCGATTCCCCAGTTGGGTGACGTTGTGCCTGAGAGGGCTGAAATTGGGACATCGTAGAGGCAATGCAGAGATAGCGCAGGGCCTGCCAGGGGAACCTCATCCAACAACCGGAACAACCAGGACTTTTTATTAGTGATTGTGTGAGGTAAACTCACAAAGCTTCTGCTAGTATTTCTATCTATAACTCAATATCCCTGTGAGGTATTCACTAATGTATTCAGAATTTGCTACTGCTTAATAATAATAAACCCTCAGAGTTGTTGCACCAGTTTTCCCGCATTACGTTTTTCCGGGGACATTTGTCCAAAAATAACGGTGTCCTATGTGTTTGTATTTCCTTGCTTAGTTTCTATGTTTCAAAATCATATTTAATTTGGTGTAGGTTGCTTCAGTGATTTACTTCAATATTTCAAGAAGAAATCTGAAATAAGTTTGTAACATAATTTACAATTTAGGTGAAGTAGATTAAGCTAGGTGCAGTAGGATTCCAGAGATTGTTAGATCTAGGAATTTTCACATGGTATCAGAGTTGTTGATGTGAAACAGGGAAGAGAAGATCTAGCACTGAAGCAAGTGCCAATGTGCTGCAGCAAGCAACAGTTCCAATCCCTTGAGGGATAGCGCAATTCTAGCCAAGAGGGCTATATATTTCGTGGGTCTCTCTCTCTGAGTTACCCGACAGAGAGGTAAGATCTCCAAATCGAAAAACTTTCCAAGGTAGAAGGAGATACGCAAAGCCACATCGAGCTAGAGGGACGCAGTTTTTTGCAAACTAAGTGTTGGGCAAAAAAATTGTCAAAAGGAAGAAGCAGATTGCATAGTGAGGGAATACTTCCTCAATGATTTCTTGCCGAGGAAATGAGTATGTCTTATTTGTTGAGCAACAAAGGAGTAGAAACTTACTAGCTCCATCAAGGAGCACGTAAGTCAGCCTAGTAGCTACGCAGTAGGGAGAAAGAGGGAGTTGTTCGACAATTTTCGAAGAATATGGCAACCAGTGGCTTGAAGGATTATGATAGGTTGGATGGGGCTTCCAACTATGCCATCCGGAAGGGTAGAATGACTTTACTTCTAGATAAGCATGCCCTCAAGACGTATGTTAATAACGTGGTAGTTGTCCCATCCGATGCAAATCCGCTGAAGAAGTACAAAGTTGAGATGGCTAAGGTGAAGAGGATGAACTTGGATGGAGTCAAGGATCACGTGGTGTGCCACGTTGCAAGCAAAGGGACTGCTAAGGAGATGTGGGATGCCTTGGCCACATTGTATCATGGATCTTTCGAGTAGCAGAAGATGTACTTATAGCAGAAGCTGAGATCCGCTCAAATGCAAAAGGGAGATCTTGTGGATCTGTTCCTCACGAACCTGAAGGAGACTCATGATGAGCTGTTAGTTGTGGGACATACACCTCAAGATTCCAAGTTAGTGAGACTAGCTCTATATTCCATCTTGAATGATTGGCAAATCTTTGTCCAGAGTATCCTGGGCAGAGCAACATTGCCAAATTGGGTGAGATGTGGGCAGCTCTTAAATAAGAAGAGGTGAGGAGAGAACTTCTCAAGGTCAAACTTGAAGGGAGCAACAACGCAGTGGGTCGAAGCCCAAGGTGGAGGGGGAGGATAACGCAGCCCTTGCATCGAAGGGACAATAGGGCAAGAGAGACAAAAGAAGGACGTCTCCAAGATGAAGTGCTTCAGATGTTGCATGATGGGCCACTATGCATCCCAGTGTCCTTTGAACAAAAAGGACAAGGATGACAGGCATAATCCCAAGATTGTAGCCATAAGATCAAACAAGAAGAGGAGTTCGCCATGACAGCCAATATACCTCCAGGAGGGAGGTGGGCTGATATAGAACTATAGTTTGATATAACTACAGATGGGCAGGATCCTTGAGGAGCCCACCTCTTAGATCATCACCTTGCTACAGGAGCCCATGATCAGTAGTAACAAGATGGTGGAGTTTCAGTTGGTGCCATGGAGTGTTGATTCGATAGATGTAGTGTTTTGTAAAGCTGGAATGTGAGCAGCACAAAGCAGAGAGGCAGCAGTGCGAGGAGGCACAATGTAGAGCTCCAGCGATACAGTGGCTTCAGAGGCAGCATGGAACTAGCAGCAGTCAAGATTTCAGCACCGAGGAGTATCCACTGGATACTTGTCTAGTTTTGGGTCTTTTCAGTTGCTTCTCTCAGCAACTCCGTTGCAGTACAGACATAGTGTTAGCAATGTCAGTGTCAGCAGCATATCAGATGTAGCGTTTGAGAGGGAGTTGTAGTACAAATGTAGCATTGGCAGTGGCAATGTCAAAGGCAACAATACAATAGTAGTAGCAATGCAGTAGTTGGTGGATAGCATGTCAGACATCAGCAGCGCAGAGGACGATTCTTTAGAGTCAGAGCAATATGCGGTAGTAGTGTGTTGCTAGAGCACATTCCTCGCTAAGAGGGAGTGTTGATTTTGGGTAGCATCAGATGTGCTCTAAGCCTCAAATTTTGTAGAGAGGCTTGCACACAGATATTCCAAAGAACCCAGAAAGCATTTTGGGAAATTCCACCCAGACGTGATTTTATTAAAATAATTTATATTTCTAATGGGGTTCCTAAGTCTAAACTTACGAAAATTAAATATTAATGGGTATTAATCTAATCAGGGGTGAAACTTCTAGAAAAAACCATGGATCAAGCCAAAATGATCTGAGCCTTTGATTATGTTTTAATCTAGGTCGTTGGTTGTCCAACAGGAAGATATAAGAAGGGGCTTGAGGGTCATTTGGAAAACACGCAGAGAGATAGAGAAAATCGACTTTCTAAAGTGAGAAGTTCTCAAGAGGAAAAATCGATTAAGAAAATCTCTTGCAGTTGAGGGGCACGGATAGCAGCTTCCGGAGAGAGAGATTCTCAATCGGAGATACATCAGTAGAGAGAGGCAGTCAGCGATCCAGAAGCCTTGACGCAAAGGATGATGCAGGGCCAGAAGGGCCACGAAGAAGTGACACAGAAGGAGAGTGAGAAAGTCGAAAGTTAGAGTAGAGGGTCAATTTCAGTAGTCAGAAGACAGGGTGTGAAACCAAGAGGTTGAGAGCAGTGACTCTGGGCTACTAATCACTTCCCTAGTTGGGTGACATTGTGCTTGAGAGGGCTGACGTTGGGACAACGTAGAGACGGCGCAGAGATAGCATAGGGCCTGCCAGGGGCAACTCATCCAGCAGCTGGAACAGCCGAGACTTTTTCTTAGTGATTGTGTGAGGTAAACTCAAAAAGATTTTGCTAGTATTTCTCTTTTTAACTGAATAACCCTGTGAGGTATTCAGTGATGTATTCAGAATTTGATACTGCTTAATGATAATAAACCCTCAGAGCTGCTACCCCTGTTTTACCGCATTCGGTTTTTCTGGGGACATTTGTCCAAAAATAACGGTGTTCTATGTGTTTGTATTTCCTTGCTCAATTTCTATGTTTCATAATCATATTTAATTTGGTGTAGGTTGCTTTAGTAATTTACTTCAATATTTCAAGAAGAAATCTGAAATAAGTTTGTAACATAATTTACAATTTAGCAGAAGCAGATTCAACTGGTTGCAGTAGGATTCCTGAGATTGTTAGATCTAGGAATTTTCACAGTTATTAGCCAATGGAGAACCAAGGGCAAGAATCAATCTCAAATCTATGGCTTATAATATCTCAAGATCCCACCGTCCGAATTGCCTCAAATTTGGAGGGCTCTCCCAGGGGACACAATTGCGCAGTAGAGGGAAAGTGATCAAATTTTTTTGATGGGTGAATTGTGAGAAAAATGATGCCCTAAGTCACCTATGGAGGTTAGAACTAGAAAGAAAGAGAGAAGGTGAGAAAGATGTGATTTAGAGTGATGACCAGTGAAGGATCAGTCCCTAATCCTTTGTGATAAATGGAGTCAAGGAGATTCCAATGCTTGGGATGATTTCATCTAGTCAAGGAGGCCTCTAGAACAATTTCACATGGTAATTAGGGCATTGGATAATTGTTTCAAGGTCTTTACACTTCGATATAAAATATACTATGACTTATCAAGATAAAATTTTGATAAAATATATCTAGGAATATTCACTTATTCATACATGGCCCATGACATGATGCAATGCTATAAAGAGACAAATTTCCACAATTTCACATAAGAAAAATACTATATTTCAGCCTAGTATAGCGAAAATCCCTAGCAACATGCATGTGACATAAAAATGACAAAATAGCATCAAAAGAGTACTTATATGTAAGAAAAAGTATATCCAATCATCATTATATGCCAATAATGAAGCACCAAGAAAAAAATGAAGAGATCCAAACATCAAAATTCATCCATTCATCCAATTTTGTCCTCCAACAAGAATAGTGAAAATCTCACAAGAGAGAATGAACCAATCAAGTGATGATGATCAAAATGATTCATAACACTTGTATTTATACACTTCCTAATGAATTCAATTTAGCTAATTAGGCCTAATTTAGCCCCTAAAAAAAATAATGTACATAATAACAAAACTTTTGGTGACAGACCCACCAAATAGCTCAATAAAGTAAAGATAAGCGTCTCAAGATGGTCGAATGATCAACAAAGTGAGTTGTTGGGGCTTTTAGGAGGCCTGATAAAGTCCATGGGGTGCCATAACAAAGAAATGGACTCCAAACATAGTGGACAAGGGGTTGGTCCCTTGTTATCTAATCGAGAACCTTTGGTGCTCCCAAGTGGGTGTGGGGAGCACAAGGACATCCTCATGGGTCTCCAAATGAATAAAATATCCCTGTAGACCATCTGTAAGGGCTGGAGTAATGACACAAGCCCTCCCTTTGCAACGGGAAGCATCCTGGAACATCTGCCAAGTGTATGGTGCAACTATGGAGCCAGCTAGACATGGTGGACTAGGTACATAATCCTCATCCAAAAGGTGGAACCCGAGTAATCAATGAATGGTATTAGGAATCCATGAAGTAATATTTGCTATGGTGGAGGCCCATGGCTTTCAACGCTGACCCTACAAGTGCTAGTGTGTTCCTCTGGAGGGCTATGACCCCGTATAGGGAGACCAAGCCGTAATTGAAGACCAACATGCAATCATGCAAAACATCCAATGCGTACCCTTGCCCTCCAATCAAACATATCATTATAATAATAAAGTAATAATGCTTACAAATCATGGGATAAATGGAACATTTTATGGTGGCATACCCTTTCATAATGGGCTTTGGCATAACCAAGAGTCTCCAAGCTCAATAAGGGGTTAACCAAAGACCCTATTAGGTGGTTTCAACCTCTGTAAGTAGTGGCATGTCCATAGTACATCTTTTAAGAGGTAGGTGGCAAGTGATATAATAATGGAATGCAATGGGGGATTAAGGGAATCATCCAAACCACATGTCAAAGTTCACCGGTAGCTATAATAAGGGAAGCCCACACCTAGTATATGAGTGTAGGAGGGAGAAAATCGTGGTACATGAGTTATCTTGACCTTTGTTTTTCCACCCTTCTTCATATGCCTTTTGCATTTTATTGATTTTTCTTCATAACTACTCGGGGCTCCAAGGGATGGAGAGCATGATGTGTAATATATAGCAGTGGATACCCCCTTGAGATGGGGCAGTTCATCGCCCACCAGGGGTTGGGACAATCTCGGGTTCCTTAATGATGGAGGGGCCTCATCTAGGGCCCATAGGAACAAGGGTGATGGTCATGAAAAAGGAGTAGAGCTCATGCTTGGATTTTTCCAACGTGCTAAATTTGTATATCTCTGCCATTTTTCTCATTTTGTGGTATATTCCTACTAAGAGTGGCCAAATCATGGTTTTTACTTTCTGTTTAGCTGCATCAAACCTCTGGAGCATCATTTCAGGCCCGACCCAAGGTGTGGATAAGGGGAGGAGGAGGCTACCCAATGTGGACCCAGTGGACACATAAGGACCCAGATGGGAAAAGAGAGGAATGGGGCTCAAATAAGTGTAGAGGGTGTAATATAGGTGGCATCAAGAAGCGGGACCACGCAACCAAAATCAAGGTTTCCCATGTAGTGCCAACCCTAAAGCTAATGGCTAGTAAAGGAGATACCACGGGACTAGGATACAAGTGTAACCACGAAATCAGGCAATGGAGAGAAGCATACAAACCTAACCCACTCTTTCTGCCGAATCCCCCAACTAATTCATGCCCAAAAGTGCCCATGAAAAGTAAGGAAAACTACTCAACTATACCAATGAAAATAAATACCTTTGGGGTTGGGAGACCCACCTTTAAACATACATTCATAACAAATAGGCGAGAGACCACATGAATGTCTCAAGTGGTAAAGAAAATGGCACATCAAGCTATCGAGGGGCTCCAAGGGGCTGCTGGCTGCCAGCTGAGGACCATCTGGGAGAAACATTTTCTCCCATATATACTACCCACAGGTGGTGGGTAACAGGCCTCATCAAAGATCTTAAAGTATCATTAGCCTTAAATAAGGACATATCATTACTCATGGATGTTGTTATCATCAATATACCTTACGTGTGGGGAATTTTATTGTCCAGGAAATGGGGTGCTATTGTGGGAAGTCAACTCCAAATGGAACTATCTTACATCACTATCACTCAACCAGATGGAACCCCATTTATCCTTTATAGGGAGCCTCTATATCCAACTCATGTGGTGAAACCAAGTCTTATCCCATATTAAAAAGTTCCTAAGACTAAGGATCCTTCCCCGTCCTTCCCTCCCAGGAGGTCGACATCCTTAAAAAACCCAATAAAAAGCAAAACAAGAAGTGGGTACAGAAACCTAGGAAGGAATTCAAGATAGGGGATGTTGTGTTGGTAGAGAAAACCCCTATCTCGGTCAAGTTTCATGGTAAGATTGATGAAGAATATTTTTACATCGCTAGACTTGATGACGAACTTTGGCCAAAGCTGGTCAAAATAAGTCTCATCACCCATAAGTCTCATCAAAATAAGCTGAATTTTTATAATT
>APFE031696711.1:61937-77395 GCA_000404065.3 Pinus taeda
GGCGGCAAACCTTACTTGTTTGTCTTCGCTGGTCTCCTCAAACTCAAAGAATTTATTCACTTCACTTAACCAATCTAACAACACATCTGCCGATAAGCTTCCGTCATAAGTAGGCAACTCATGCTTCGGTTTATGACTGGACAGCAAAACTGACTTTAACAATCTCAGTTCCGGTGTTATTCCCTCAAACTCGTCCTACTCTGGCTCAACTGCCTCTTCATCACTGTTATCTGCTGGGTTTCTTCTTCCTCCAGCCTCTATCACTGCCAATCTCTCACGTAAAACTCTTATCTCTTCTCGCAATCCATCATCTACTGGCCTGTGGACCATTCGTCCTCTGCCTCTTCCTCTTCCTCTTGCTCTTCCTCGTGCCTCACCGTCGCCTTCCACCTGTTCCATTGATTCTAATTCAAAACCTCCTCTGATACCACTTATGGTGGCTCCCGCCGTTTCTTACACCTGTCCTGATATGGCCGCGTCCGGAATGAACTTTAATGTTGACTTTAATACCTGGTACGATGCCTCGAGGTCTGGTTTTAGGGTTTATCCCGGGACTTTCGGTTGTAGCCCCACACCTGCCGGTTGCTCCGCCTTTTGTTCACGTTACCCACGCTTACTTCCCCATTCTTACTCTGCCGCTGCCTTGGAAGACTCCGTCTGCAACTGTATGAACCCTCGAGTTTCTGTTCCTGTTGATCAGTGGCGACTTACCTGTAACTTATTGGTTCTCTGCGGTTGTGGGTATGTGCCTTCAAGGCCTGTAACGTTACTCTTTTCTTTTGAATGATGTTAATATTAAACTGTAGGCACAACTTGTTGTGTTTTGGCTTCGCGCTCACGCTGTCTGCAATTTTAAGATGATTGACTGGTTTTCTCTGATGACAGGTTCGCTTCACACTCCAACGCCTCTCCTGGCTACAAGGTAAGACTTCTCTTCTCTGATATACGACCTGGCTTTTCTATTGTTCCGTTTCTAACACCTTGCTGCTACTGTCAACAGGGTGTGGCCATTCTCTGGTTATCTTCGAACTCCGCTCTCGCTCACGGGTAATCCCCTCTCAAACCCTTACTTATTCCTTGTTTTTATCTCATTGTTTATGGGCGCTCTTCTAGACTTTAACACTGTTATGTTTTTGTGACAGGTATTTACCTGTAATGGCTCGGTGGTTAATGCTGTTCTATAACCCTATCGAACGCTCCAACGCTCCGGTCACGGGTAGCACTCCTCTATTTTATAGGCTGTATTTTACTGTCAGTTCCGTAGGCTTTGTAGGTTTTGTAGGTAGGAAGTCTGGTTCTATAGAGGTGATGTTCCTCCCTGTTATTGATTCTTGTTCTCAGCGGTCTGTTGATAAGAAACCCTTTTTCGGGCGTTAGTCGTTTCGGCTGTCGTTTTCTCTGGTAGTTCTGTTGCTCGGTTGTCAGTTTAATAAGGTGGACATATGATTCTGGGTATTCTATTTGTATTGGTGAGAGGGTCTCTCGACAAATCGAGCCCTCCTGTTGTAGATTCGCGCTCAGGCGCTACAAACCCTCGGCCTCTTGTAACTGTCTGTTCTTATATTAATGACTCGGAATTATATGTTAATATGTGACTTCTTTGCGGCGGTGAAGCTCTACCTGTACTGGTCTGTACTTTGTTCTTTGCAATATATGAAGGTCTCTTTCTTAACAGTGAATGCGAGTCTTCTACTTTTGCGTGTTAGATAATAATAGATGCATGAAATGGTTTGCAATATATGTTCATTTCATTTCTGTTTTTGCTTAACCGTGAAATTGATTATGGGGATTTGTTAATTGTCGGATTACCTGTATATACTTTGATATCGAGTCTATTCTCTCGTCTGTGATGTTACTCGTGGGACCCTTCCCTGCACTCTCCACTTGTTGCAGACTCTTTCGACCTTCACTGCTTCCTCGTTCCTGGTCCGTGACTTGAATCGATACTTGTGTCGTTCGTCTGTACTTTGCTAGCCTCCTGTCTGTTTACTTCTATGCTGTTTGTTTCTGTTAGAACATTTCATATGAAATGGCAAACTTTACAGTAATAATAAACAACTTGGCATTTGTAGTTACAGTGACAGAGAATAATTTGTTATTTGTCTTTACAGTGATGAAAGAAATAATTTGAAATTAATTTCTGGTAAAAGAAGATGCAAACTTGTAATGACTGTGTTTCTCTCCTTTTTCTCTTACGGGGGAATCCCCTACAATGGTGTCCTTCCTGCTTTTAATCTAATGCACTTAACTGTTCTTGTAAAAACTGTCTTAACAGAAAGTAACTATTTTGTCAGTTCTATAACTGTTTCTAACTACTGTAACTTTTAAGGAACTAATTAATTATTTTGTTCTGTTACCAGTTTCCTAATAAACTGCAACAGTGTTCCACTACAACTCCTAAGTTCTCTCAACCTATAGACAGAGAAATAAAATAACCTAAGAAAAGTAAAGTCACTTTACCGACAAGCCTAACACTTGTCCAATTAAAATAAACAACTATTTGTTCTGATCTTTTCATGAGACTGTCAGCCCTTTATGTCTCCTCAGAGCTGGATGCTCCTGCATCATTATGTCAAAATTAATGAATATAAGAAATCCCTCTGATCAATGGATGAATGACAAATATCACATTAACATACCAGAGATTTTGTTGGGCGCTTTTAGCTTCAATTGCTTACAAGCCTCAGATATATGATTAACCTCTATGTTGCAGTTTGGCAATTTGAATCCTGAGCGCACAGAACGCATATCATACTAAACTCAAGATAAAACCAAATTAAAAGACAGATTCATCTACAACCCTCAAACGAGAAATAAAAAGTTATCTACAAATTTTGATGGGCGCTTCTAGATCTAGTTACTTGCAAGGCCCTGTGTAGATGGCGATACTATGAGTTAGTGATTTACCTGTGTCGATGGTGATACTATGAGGTATTGATTTAGATCCTACGGACATAAATCACATATAAATCTGAGATCAAACCAAATCAAGATCTCATTTCCTTCCTGTCCATGCTTTTCTGCTCATCTCTCTCTCACTGTGCACAGACATTACACAAGAAACAACAACACAGAGACACACCAACATATAGACATACATTACCACATACACAGAACGACAAAAAGACAAAAACATACAGAGGACAAACAACACCAGGGAGCGCTCCACACGGTTTTGGAGAGAGAGAACAGAGAGCACGCAGATGTTGAAGAGGCTGTAACATTTCATGTCGATGCGGCCATCCATTTATAGATAGAACCTCGGATTCCGTGATTCAATCCCATTATGTAACGTCTCTCTCGTTGATCAAGAAAGTAGTTCCACTTCTATTTTTGAATAAAATCACAAAAGCACTGATACAATCCATCAGCTATAAGGTTTCAAATTTCACCCAAAATGAAAGCATCAGTGTTGATTCGCATGAGCCTTGAGCACATTTATGTCCCTATATGCTCTTTCGGAAATCATATTATATTTCAGATTGACAGTGATGGTCAGATTTTCTTAAATAATCGTTTAAATTTATTTATATTAGTAATTTATTTAAATTAAATTTATATTTACAGTGTTTTATTTTTTTATTTAATTTAATATTTAACTCTTAATATAATAATTATTAATTATATTAATTTACAAAATATATTATTTTAACAAAGAAATAAAAGATTAAAAGTTATTTTTATCTAAACAATATTTTTATATTTAATTTAATAATTAGATTTAGGGTATGTCTTTAAACTACTTTTGTTTGGCTAAGAACTTGTGTTTGTCTAAAGGCTTAAGAACCAGAGGCATTTTGCAAGAGTGAAAGCTTGCCCCTTTGTCCATTACCAACAGATAATTTCAACTAACCTGGTTTTCCTTGATTATCAATAATGAGTGAACTGAATATAATAATTGTCCTCAATATTACATTAACAACTAAATTATACTAAATTTTCTTACTGTATAAAAAAATTATTTATTATTTACTTAAACCATATAAATAAAAAATCTAAAACATTTAACCAAACCAATATAATTTATTTAGTAAAAACCCTTAACATTTTTAAGTCGAAAGAAGTTTGATAAGTTCTCGATGAAACCAATTTGAAGAAATAATTAAAACACTTTTACCCATCAATAAAAAAAATTATAAAAAACATTTAAATAAATGCTGAATAATAAAAAGTTGAAAACCTTTTGCAAACCTTATTCATTTAAGCATATGAAAAGAATGGTAGCTTAGGCTTGATAATCGTCATTTACGCCTCCTTTAGAGGGAAGTTATACAAATATAGGTAAGGATCGACACTCCGAGGAAAGTTATACAAATATAGGTAAGGATCGACACTCCGAAACCGACACCAATCAATAGAGATGCGTTTTCGCCTATCCTAGATGCGTGGTGGCTGGCCAGTCTAAATTCCATGCGCTGGGTGTTGTGTCAGCAATTGTTCTCATGACGAAAACAAAGGTTGTTTTTTAAAAGATAGTTGCCATACTATGGGATATAATGACTATTGCATATAAAGTCACTAGACCTTTGTGAACAAGAGGAAGGAGTGGATTCAATATCTCATTCAAGAAAGTCAATAGAATCTTGTAAAGAAGAGGAAAAAGGAGTGCACTTGAAGTTTTCATGGCCATTCATGCATACATTCTTAAAATGGAAAAGTAAAGGAAGTACAAGAAATCTAATTAAATTGCAATTTATAATTAATTCTATTAAAAATAAAAGGTTGCAGCAACAAGTTTTTATTTTGGATTGACAGATCAATAACTTAAGTATAAAGTCAGAGCAAGAGAGTGTTTGTGTCAAAGATCGATGATTATTTATGAAAGTAAAGAAATTGTATATAGATGTTTGAATTTCTAATGTATTATTGATAGAATAGCCAAAAGCTTTATCATACTCCAACTTTTACAGACTTGAAAACGCAGTTGTGACGACACAAGACATGAAGTTCAAAGCCTTCACCAAGGAAAGAATGAAGTATTGGAAGAGAATTTTAGAATTTCAGTAAACATAACTTCTTGATGCCTCCTAATTGCCCCATCTCAAAATACGTTGTTCAACGAATTGAAACTCACTCCCATAAAATTATGATATGGACCTCGTCTCCAACAGTCGCTGAAATTCTTCAAGAAATGCATCTATAATAGAACAACCATATGAACAAATCAGTCAACACAAAAATCAGATTTATAACTAACCATAGGCGTAGATCACTTATATCTTGTCAAAATTAGTTTCCAATCATTGAAAGATCTTGGGCGTCAAGTTCCTTTCAATGCTTCTTTGGTCCACATGTGTCAATTACCAGCACAGATCAACTTCAACCATAGAAACTACCCTGTATTATGTTGAGCATGAGCATTAGTACACATATTTATGTAATATCACTGTTATTGCAAAATCATAACTTAGGGCCGATTGGACTCCCTATTCCCAAAAGAGAAGGCTTGGAAGTGTTGAACAACAAAATTAACCCTATAAAGTATTGTCATACTTCTATGGTTGTTGTGGCTTAGAGGGACATTAAGGGCAACAGTTAAGCCCAACATGAGCAAGTTAAAACAGAAGATCCCCTTGTTAAAGCCTCAGTGAGGAATTAAAGGCATCTCCAATTCCTTGCCACCACAAGGAAGAAAATGCCTTATACAAGGAAGAGTGAGCCAGGTGGAAGACATTGAATCTAAGGGACTTGCCAAACAAAACATTGAAGTCCAAGGATTCCAATCAACACTCTCTGTTATTAGACATTGAAAAGAGCATTGAGATGAGCATCGATGACTTTTTCCATCAATTTCCTACCTTGGAATGTAACTATAATCACAACCTATAGTAGGAAATATATGTTAAAGAATGATAAGTAAAGCTAACATCATGTCTTTACTAGAAGCTAAAACAAATTCCAATGTTGAGCTGCAAACCTTGCTCCAGGCGATTTGGCTAGAGGTGCAATTTTTTTACTCCAAGAACTAGGAAAGAATTGGTGGGTCAACTAGGGCATATATCTCTCACGAAAGCTCCTTTTATGATTGTACTTTAGATAGAAGGTCAATTGTTAAGAGAGGCTAATATTTTTTGTTGATTTTTAGTAGCATCAAGTGTGCTCTAGCCATGAAAATTGGTGGAGAGGCTAAGGCACATGAGATCTCGAAGACCTAGAAATAGTTTGGGGAAATTCCACCCGGATGGAGAGATATTAAAATAATTAATATTTTTAATGGGGTTCCTAAGTATAAACTTAGGAAAATTAAAATATTAATGTGTATTAATATAATATGGGTGAGAAAGTTCTAAATAATGAGGATCAAGCCAAATCTAATCTCAGTGGTTGATTAGGGACTTAATCTTGGCCATTAAATTATCAATAGGAAAATTATAGGAGGAGGCTTGAGGGTAAGTTGGAAATACACCAAGTTGATCAAGAATTCGATTTTCTGGGGCAGGGTTTGTTGAGAAATCGAGTTAGTGATCTATTGCAACAAGGGATAATTTAGCAGAAGGCCGAGAATACATAGCAGAGAGGCAGAGATAGCGCCAGCGAGACAACATAGAGCCTTGGAATGCTGATGCAGAGGAAACTAGGACTGACACAAAAGTTAAGAAGGCCAGTGCAGAAGACGCAGAGGGCCAAGACGCTGACACAGAAGGACAAGAGGCTGACGTAAAGGGCTACAAAATTGACATTGCGTTGTAGAGGCAGTGTTGAGGAATTTTCGTGGGGTGGACAGAGAATTGGTTAGTTGACGCAGAACCATAGAGGGTGACACGATCTCTGGAGGGTGACGTAGTTCTAAAGAGAAGCGTGGAGCAGCTTTCGTTGTCCAACTAAGGAACTGCCAAAGTTGCTGTGGGATCAATCATCCGGTTGTTGATCAGTCAGAATATCTGTCTCCGAAGAGAGGTACTATTACCAAGGAAAATCTATGAAGGGTGAGCCATTTTTGGCACCCTAGTTGTATTCATAAACTACATAATAATAAAACCCTCATATCTACAGCACCAAATTTCCCGCATTAGGTTTTTATGGGGATGATTGTCCAAAAAATAACGGTGTCACTTTTGTGATTGTCTCAGTTATTTCAGTTGTTGATCTGTATATGTGTGAAGCCTACATTTGTGTTTATTTCAGTATTTACATTAATAAATAATTTGTTAATGGAATGAACAACTAGGAGATAATAAACCAGGTAATGCAGTAGGGATTTCAAATGTTTCAGACTTAGAAATTTCCACAAGGTATTAGACGGGTGCAGATCATAGGAGAACTGAAGTCGCTAGCAGGAGAAATATGAAGAATTTGCAGCAGAAGCAGTTGTCCAAAGAGACAACATTGTTCTATAGTAGAGGTAGCAAGAGAGGAAGTGACGCAGAGCCAGCATCATCATTTCGAGCCAGGAGGAGGGTCAGCACAGAGGCAGAGAGGGGCATATCAGACCTGTGTAGTTCCCGATTATCTTTCTCAACCAAGAAGGATTGACTTTGTGGCCAAGATGAGCATATTCAGCCTTTGCCGAGATTGCACAGAACCTGAAAGGCTCAATTTCTTCATTTGTCGGGGCTTGGGGAGCTGTGGAAAGATTGTGATTTGAGGAGCTGGTGGGACGTCTTTTTCTATTGAAGTTGAACAATGTCTAAGGAGGCGGGACCAAGGTAGAGGGAGTCACTACCTCGATGGATTTCTAGCCAAGGAATCTAGATCTGAGTTGCAGTTGCAAGTATGATTGGAGAGGAGTGGTTCGACAATTGGCCAAAGGATTTCCAGAAGGGAAATCAGGACTTCGAGGGAGATTTCCAGGAGGGGAGTTGAGACTCAGAGGGAGTCCAGAAGAGGAGTTGAAATAACGGTGAACAGACTAAGGGATCAAGACAGGTTGGACGGGGCTTCCAACTTTGTCATCTAGAAGGCCATGATCCTCGCAGTCCTAGATCGACATCACATCAAGGACTATGCCTTGAAAACCCTGGCTATCAGAGTTAACCCAGCTAAGAATGAGAAGTATGAGGATGCAATGGCAAGGGTGAAGTGCATGATCCTAGACGAGGTCAAAGATCATATCATACCACAGATTGCTGAGAACTACACAACAAAGGAGATGTGGGACACCCTGACCACCTTATACCAGGGCTCTTCCATGCAGTGGAAGACTCTATTGGAGAATCAACTGTGGTCATATCCGATGCAGAAAGGAGAGCAAATGGATCCATTCCTTCTCAAATTGCAGGAGATTCACGACCAACTTACTTCTGTGGGGTCTACACCGGATCCAGAATTTATGGTCAGGACTACCCTGAATGTAGTCTCCAAGGAGTAGGATACATTTGTCCAAAGTATTTTGGGTAGGGCTACTCTTCCCGGTTGGGAGGAGATGTGGGTAGGTCTTCGCCAGGAAGAGATCAGGAGGATGACCAAGGCGGGGAGTAGTGGCAAGGGAGGTCGAATCAAAAAAGAGGAGGAGGAGGATGTGGCTTTAGCATCTACGGGACAACAAGTGAAGAGGAAGAAGGAGGACATCTCCAAGGTTAAGTGCTTCCATTGTGGAGAGCTGGAACATTATGCATCCCAGTGTCACAGGAAGAAAAACAAGGGAGAGGCTTTCGATTCAAAGACAACTCCAGCTAAGGCAGAGAAAGAGGTCGAGACTGATCATGATTGTGCCATGAATGCTCATGTACCTCTAGAGAAGAGGTGGGGTGACATAGAGCCATAGTTGAGAGGACTACAGTGTAGTGGCAGGATCCTTGAGGTGCCCAAACTCTTGGATCACATCTAGTTAAGAGAGCCCTTAAGGACACTAGCATGATGACAGGTGCCGGGTGGAGAAAGTGTAGTGGAGCAACAAGGCAGTGCTTGAGTGCAGAAATCTGAGGCAACGCAGTGGAGGTTGCAGCAATGCAAGAGGCACAAAGGTATATGGAGCAACGCAGTGGCAACAGATGGAGCATAGGATAGTAACAGAGGCAACTTAAACATCACAAGGCTTCCAAACTGACTGGGATGTCATTATTTGGGAGAATTCAATTACTTACTTCTCGGTAAATAAGTTGCAATACAACAATTAGCAGTGGTAGTGTTGCGGGCAGCATGTTGAGAGGGAGTTGCAGTACAGATGTAGCAGTGGCAATGGCCGTGTCATGGGCATCAGTACAGGAAGCAGAAGTGCAGGGGATGTAAGGCAACAATGTAGGGGTTGTAAGGCAGTAGGCCAAGCATCAACACAGGTACTAGTGTGGAGGATCAGTGTGATGTTTCAATGGTGAAGCATTACTAGAGCACATTCCTCACTAAGAAGGAGTGTTGATTTTTTGTAGCATCAGGTGTGGTCTAGCCATGAAAAATATTGGAGAGGCTAAGGCACATGAGTTCTCCAAGACCCAAAAATCCTTTTGGAAAATTCCACCCAAATGGAGAGATATTAAAATAATTAATATTTTTAATGGGGTTCTGAAGTCTAAACTTAGGAAAATTAAAATATTAATGTGTATTAATATAATATGGGTGAGAAAGTTCTAAATAATGGGGATCAAGCCAAATCTAATATCAATGGTTGATTAGGGACTTAATCTTGGTCATTGAATCGTCAATGGGAAAAGTATAAGAGGAGGCTTGTAGGTCAGTTGGAAATACACCACGTTGAGCAAGAATTCGATTTTATGGGGTAGGGTTCGCTGAGAAATAAAATTAGTGATATATTGCAGTGAGGGGTAGTGTGGAGGATCAGTTTGATGTTTCAATGGTGAAGCATTACTAGAGCACATTCCTCACTAAGAAAGAGTGTTGATTTTTTGTAGCATCAGATGTGGTCTAGCAATGAAAAATATTGGAGAGGCTAAGGCACATGAGTTCTCTAAGACCGAGAAATCCTTTTGGAAAATTCCACCCAGATGGAGAGATATTAAAATAATTAATATTTTTAATGAGGTTCTGAAGTCTAAACTTAGGAAAATTAAAATATTAATGTGTATTAATATAATATGGGTGAGAAAGTTTTAAATAATGGGGATCAAGCCAAATCTGATATCAGTGGTTGATTAGTGACTTAATCTTGGTCATTGAATCGTCAATGGGAAAAGTATAAGAGGAGGCTTGTAGGTCAGTTGGAGATACACCACGTTGAGCAAGAATTCGATTTTATGGGGTAGGGTTTGCTGAGAAATCGAATTAGTGACATATTGCAGTGAGGGGCAGTTCGGCAGAAGGTCGTGAATACATAGCAAAGAGGAAAAGATAATGCTAGAGAGGCAGTGCAAAACCTTGGGAGGCTAACACATAGGCATCTAGGAATGGTGCAGAGGCTGAGGAGGCCAGTGCAGAAGACGCAGAGGGCCAAGAGGCTGACGCATAAGGCTAAGAGGCTAACGCAAAGGTAGCAGAAGCTCCACAGAGGGCTGCAGAGTTGACACTAGGCTATAGATGTAGTGCTGAGGAATTTTCGTGGGGCGGACTAAGAGCCGGTTAGTTAATGCAGACCTGTAGAGAGTGACGCAGTCCCTGGAGGGTGGCACAGTTCCATAGAGAAGCTTGGAGTAGCTTTCGCTGCCCAACTAAGGAACTGTCTAAGTTGCTATGGGATCAATCATCTGGTTGCTAATCAATCGAAATATCTTACTCCAAAGAAAGGTACTACTTCCAAGGAAAATATCTGAAGGGTGAGTCATTTATGGCACCCTAGTTGTATTCAGAAACTGCATAATAATAAAACCCTCATATCTATTGCATCGGTTTTCCCGCATTGGGTTTTTGCGGAGACTATTGTCCAAAAAGTACCGGTGTCCCTTGTGTGAATGTCTCAGTTATTTCAGTTTTTTATCTGTATATGTGTGAAGGTTGCATTTGTGTTTATTTCATTTTTTATATTAATAAATAACTTGTTAATGGAATGAACAAGTAGGAGATAATAAACCAGATAATGCATTAGGGATTTCTAATGTGTCAGAATTAGAAATTTCCACATTTTTGTACCTAATATTAGGCTGAGAGACATCATACTTTGTTTTAGATGGCTAAAAACTCCCCAAAGCTCAAAAATTGTTATGTGGAGACCAACATGATTGAGCATAAGGAAGACATAGAATGGATTTTACTTATGAAGTGGTGTGCTGGAGAAAGAGAAGTTTGTTTCCTAATGAAATTTGGATAAGGGCTTTATGATGTGAACATACATAAAATGGACTTTACCTCATCTAAGTTGTGACAAAAGGGGATCAAATTCACAAGAAAGTTGATCCAGCCATGCTAGTTGATTGGCATTACCTCGGTTTTTCTTATTTTGGCTCTCACCTGTCTAGGTATTATTGGAGACAACCATCTTTGATCATTAGCTAATTATGTTTACGATAGTCTACAGGTGGACTTTCCATCACTATTAATGACTACATGCAAGCTTAATGCATTATGCATAAAGAAGCCAACTTGCTTAAATACGATTAGGCGCATTTTATAAATTATTTCCCCACCCCTAGAAGCAATTGAAGCTATATAGTTTGGTGGAGAAGAACATTATAGATAGAGTTTCTCTTTTCTTATAGGTTATAAAAAGCATATGTGTGCACGTAGCTCAAAACACAACCTTTTAATGAAAACATCCAAGCTAAAGTTGTCGGGTTTAAGAAAGCGACCAAAGTTTTCAAACTTGAAAAGATAAAGGACTATAATTTATTGCTCAACTTCATTCACTGAACATTGGTGATACACCCACTAAGAACTTCTTAAAGGCTATGGTGGCTAAGCATACAACTAAGAATAATAATGTGATTTGAACATACAAGGCCAATTCATGATAAAGGTAGAAATATTTCCAACATTTAAAAAACATTATAAGATGATAGTTAAGGCTCAAGAGATGACAAAATACCAAAGGGAAGAAATGTAAGCTTGTCCAGATGTATACACCAAGAAGCTTACTTCGACACATGAAGTTCAATATAACCTATCGCTTACAAAAAGAAAATATATCAAAAGCACTAAAGGTTATGGCAGACTAGCCAGGGTCATGGTTTAAGACTAGTTGTTTATAAAATCCAACTTTGCAAAGGCCAAATACAAAGACATGTGGCACATTATCTCCACTGCTTAGTGCACTGCAATTTTACACTCACTTTATCGGCATATAAACGATGATTTTAGATACATTGCAACTAGTAGCAACATTAATGGCTTTCGATCTCAAACTCTCTATCTACTTTAGATATATTTGGTAGGAATGCCCTTTGGCCAAATCCTCTTTGTATCCAACTAAAGCTTTGGGACACCTAACTACCAAAACATGGCGAAGTCCAAAATGAACAAAGCATTCCACAACCAGCACAAAAAGGACAACAATATGTGAACAACTATGTTGTCAATGATTCGCTTGAATGTTGATGGAAAATAAAAACTACATAAAGGAAGACATGGAATGCACTCAATTTTTATAATGCCTCCAATTTGAATATCAATTTCAATAAGGCTTATCTTAGCTTAGCATGAGTCAATACGTGTGCATTAAATATCTAACAACTTTTGAGTGGGCTTGAATCTATACAATTTAAATCATTGAATTTATCAAAATCCACCTAGGCTCCATGAAATCATCAGATAATTTATTGCAATATAGAGTAAGAAATTTTAGAAGAATATAGCTTGTTGGACCATAAATCCAACATCAATAGTTATTCAATTTCATATTTTTACTAAGTTTCTAAAAACAACATGTGTATTATACATGTCTATGTATAATTGATATCCAGTTCGAAACTTGCAATTCTTTGTGCCATATGGATTGTCAAAGTTTTTGAGCATGGCAAAGAATGGAAGGAGCTTAAAGAGAAACAAACTTACAAGATCACTACATGGCATCCCAACTTTCAAAGGCCTAGAGATCCATAACCTCTTACTGATGCCAAGACTTGCAAAATTGAATATTTATTGATTGATTGTGTTTCAAAGGAATAAAACAAGTTGCAAGATGTGCGAACTATTTCTAAAATAGATCACACATTAACTAAAACATACATATTTGTAAATGAACACCATCTATCATGTGTGCCAAACACTATTAGCTTCATCTGGAATTGGCCTTTTCCAAATTCTCACATTTTGATGCATACAATTGCCTAGTCACGGAGGCTCAATAGAGAGTAAATATAAAAATCATTAGTTTATGGCTTTTGTAAGTCTTAAACTTTTGAGTTTTATGGGTTCGTATGGTCTGGTTTCCCTATGTAGGGTAGACCATAACTCTTTACACCAACGTTTTGACACAAAACTTTTTCCTAGTTTTGATGCAACGAAGCTTTGGTTATTGAAAACCAGCCTAAGGAGATTGAAACAAAGAAAAAAAGTATAAATAAATGCATAAAACACCTTGACCTTAATCTGCTGAGAACAATAAAAAAAAAATAAAAGAAAAAGAAAACATGTGTACCAACTTCAGGTGATTTACCAAAAGCGAACTACAAATTATAAAATCAAGATGATCATTGAAACAGAAAATCATTTTGAACAATAGAGAGAGTATTCTCGTTGTGTTTTTCAAAACAGAACCATGAAAGAGACAACATAGTCACTGCATTGGTGCTTTGAGGTAAAGAGGCATCTGGAACAATAAATCTTATGTAGTCGCCACTGACACTATGAACAAAATTGGTCCAAAAACCATGGACATGAACAATACAAAAAAAAACACAGACATGGCATTTTCTCTTGAAAAATCAAATTAAATTAGTACATTGTATTGTTTATTTCACCATTGTTTTACTTACAGGTTCGACCCTCACTCCTTCAATCCTTATATAAATATTTACAAGAATAAAGGATACTCACCTTCACGTAGTAAGGAGAACCAATTGCTAAGATTAGATTATTATAAGACGCTTCATTAGTCACTATTATTGTATAGAATTATGAAAGTTCAACAGTCCTAATGTTGCATATCGTGTTGAAGAGATAATTACAAAGGGAATTACTAATCATAACCAAGAACAACAAGATATTGTTGCTATTGATTATGTTGTTGTGCAAGAGACCAACCATGAGATTGCAAATGGTGTTCAATAAATAGTAAACTATGAAGATTGAAACAAGAGATGGACATGTGACTCATGTCCATACGATTGTATAAAAGAAAATATATTCAACCGACAGATTTGAAGAGCTCGAACATATGGCATAATCAAACCCTATGTCATATTAACCAAAATAGGCACAAAACTAGGTGCATAATAGGAACTCTATAGAGTGGAGGTAGCAATGAATGGAAGAATGGAAGAAAAGAAGGACAAGGTTGCCTTGATGAAGATGACCACTCAGTGAACTCTCCCCCGTAATATGTCCTCCTCATTGGTATCTTTTAGAGCTTCAAAATTCAAAATCAGTATGTACTAGCGATGTATTAATTCTAATTGTTGTTAACCCCCAACATATGCTAGAAATAATCCGTTATATATTGTGACTTGTTGTCTAAGTATAACAATTAAATACACAAACAATTGCTAGGTTGAATTTCTATGCATAGAAAAACTAGCAACAATGAACAAATTACCATGTGAAAACAGATAATCCAATGTTTATATCTCCTTATCCCATGATTTCCAATGGTTGATCTAGATATGAGAACGACTTAAATGTTTCAGCAAAAACATGTTTCGACTACATAAATATACTCAAGCAAATAGAATTTAAGCTATAATTTAAACTCAATCATATTGGAGAAGATCAATGCAAGTAATTGTTGTGTACCTATAGAATTTGGAGTTCAAATGTTTATTCAGTTGTTCATATTTCAAGTGGAATTGTCTACTGGGCTATTGAGATTGAAAATGTGAGTGTCTAGTGAATTAGTTCAATAAAAGACATTCGAGAAGAAAGATAAACAAGCCAACCATAGGAAAGACAAATTCCCATAAAAAAAGACGCCCGCTATATATGCATTTTTGAATGCACGGGAACAACATGGCCATCTATTAATACTTATTGTAGAAATTTTGAATAATTTAACACATATTCAACAGAGATTATCCTGATCATGTACTATTGCGGAAAACATACACAATACATAAGCTCCTCTACGTTGATCATCAATATAGCAGCATCAATAACAATAAAACATCCAGAGCATTCACACATTAACACAGTATGTATCCCGGGGAAAGCATCTCGCTAAAAACCCCAACTATCTGTATATTAATGATTGAGTCATGTAACATTACAAAGTACAATGTTTATCACAAGCAATCCAGTACCAGCTCCACCTGTTACACACAATACAGCTCAGATCTGAATCAATCACTGGCTCAAATCTCTTCTGTTGCTTCCCTGCCTCCGTTGCTCAATACCTGCACAAGAACCGGTGATAATACCAATGCAGCCACGTCTTTCCTTGGTTAAATCACGTATTTCCAAGCTACAATGTGGGAAAACTCATTGGCATACTCAATCCCCTGATTTGTGCAAGATCTGGTGCACAACTATAGTCACAACTGATA